>SJXQ01007932.1:0-94127 GCA_006408695.1 Aepyceros melampus | reverse complement strand
TTCATGATCTGAGCCACAGTCAGCTCCCAGTCTTGTCTTTGTTGACTATATAGAGCTGTGGGCAGGAATCCCTCAGAAGAAATGGAGTAGCCATCATGGTCAACAAAAGAGTCCGAAATGCAGTACTTGGATGCAATCTCAAAAATGACAGAATGATCTCTGTTCGTCTCCAAGGTAAACCATTCAATATCACAATTTGGGGGAAACTTAAAAACATCAAACTTCTAACCTAATGCTTTTGTCAAAGTATAAAAGAGGACCTGAAGCTTGAAATAAAAATATAGTTCCCTACTATGAGTCAGAGACTACATCATCGTCCGCTGACACCACTCACCTTTTCAGTCTGATTCCCTGGCTGCTGAAGCTGGACTCTGGCAAATCTCTAATTAACAAGTAAGTTTACTAGCCACTAAGACCTTGAAAAATAGAAAACAATGACCTGGACTGAACAGTGTCCAAAGAGGCAACCTTTGGGTGTCTTTAGCTTCTGTATGTATTGTGACAAATGTGGTATCATCTTTAAAAAGAAATTATTACCAAAATTGGGATAGATATTATGACATATTGAAATGCATAAATATTATTATCAGGCACTAGCATAATCTTATTATGGTAAAACTCAACATATTGAGGTTTATATAAAACTCAGTATTATGTAACTGGAGTTAAGTAAACTTCAATGTAAAAAAAAAGGAAACATATCCAATGAAAATTATTTGTAATTTCATTATCAGATGAAAATATAGCTAAGTTGGAAAATAATAATGATGCAAACTAATAATTTTTAAGAATTTTAAATAAGAAATCACAAAATTAATTATGAGAAAAAAAGGGCAACTATGAGATCACTAAATAAAAATGCTAACACTGATTATGCATTATTTATATGTTTATATATATTATAAACTATGAAGTTATTTGAAGAAAATTACTGTATAAATTAAAATAAAAGTAGCTATTATAACAGATAATCCTAATTTTCTTTTATAAATTATATGACAAGCTATTTTGTCATCCTTTCTGCTGGCCTTTTCATCTTAATATTAAAGATTGTTTTTTTTCATTTTTCTTTTGAGTTAAAAACATCTGTAGGATTAGAATTGTTACTTCATAAATTTTCTCCGTAAAGGAACTTCTACAAAAAGGTGAAAGAGTGAAATTTAATTTTAAAAACCTATCATGCTGAACAAAAGAAATAAAATACTCATTTATATATTTTGTATTAAAATGTATGCAATCAACAAGTTACAAATAATATATAATTTTATGACAGTTATTATGAAAGTATACCACATTTAAAATTAAGCAAATAATGTGCAAGCATATAAGTGCATGAGAAAAGTTAAGAATAATACTGTACCTTCAGCAGTAGGGTCTTCCACAATACTTACTCTCACAGGAAGTAAGTTTTCTTATTTTTGCTACACAATTCCAATTTCAGAATATTAAATGAATTCTAGCAGACTGAAGAAGAAAATGTAAATATATCACAACTATACCATTTCTTCTGATTATTCTATATGCATATATTTCCAACATTAATTAAGATAACTTCAACTAATTTATAATGGTCAAAATAAATATTAAAGTATATGTGGGTATTGCAAATTGTTGTAAAACATACATTTCTACCTTTATTTAATTTTTTGAACAAATGGTTGAGGCATTCACTTTGTGAAAGACACCATGCTATGTTTAAAAAGGCATTAAGAAAATGAGTAACAGAGACCTCTTCCTTCCTGCATAAATACATGAATTAATACAATACTTGAGACTCACTTAAAAGAAAGATTATGAAGAAAAGGGTTACTCTTAGAAACTATTATAAAATTACAAGTTTTTTGCTCACCAGTTCAATTAAGATTTTGCAACACAAAGTACCCATTTATTTCTTCATTACTTGGTAAAGGCAATAATGTCTTTTTATTTAAGCTTTTTAAAACTATGTAAAATGAGCTTTTCTTAAATAGAAGAGTAAATATCTTAAGGGTAAAGTATAAATCTTTGTATTTAAAGTGTTCTGTTTTCTTCTAAACACTGGGGAAATTATTTATCATATTTAAACAAAATTATTCTGGGATGCAAAATAAAATTAAGTAGCTTTCCTAGATTATAAATTACTTGAAAGGCATAACAAATGTCCTCAAGTTACTATTTTATTTTTGGATAACTATTTCTTTACATGATGTCCAAGTATCAACTTTCAAGGTTGAAGGTTAAAAATTTTAAATAAGAATTTCCTAAAAACATATGGGTTATGGTGGAGAGGTCTGACAGAATGTGGTCCAATGAAGAAGGGAATGGCAAACCACTTTAGTATTCTTGCCTTGAGAACCCCATGAACAATATGAAAAGGCAAAATGAAAGGATCCTGAAAGAGAAGCTCCCCGGGTCAGTAAGTGCACAATATGCTACTGGAGATCAGTGGAGAAATAACTCCAGAAAGAATGAAAGGATGGAGCCTAAGCAAAAACAATACCCAGCTGTGGATGTGACTGGTGATAGAAGCAAGATCCAATGCTGTAAAGAGCAATATTGCATAGGAACCTGGAATGTCAGGTCCATGAATCAAGGCAAATTGGAAGTGGTCAAACAGGAGATGTCAAGAGTGAACCTTGACATTCTGTGAATAAGCAAACTAAAATGGACTGGAATGGTTGAATTTAACTCAGATGACCATTATATCCAGTACTGTGGGCAGGAATCCCTTAGGAGAAATGGAGTAGCCATCATGGTCAACAAAAGATCCCGGGTCAGTAAGTGCACAATATGCTACTGGAGATCAGTGGAGAAATAACTCCAGAAAGAATGAAAGGATGGAGCCTAAGCAAAAACAATACCCAGCTGTGGATGTGACTGGTGATAGAAGCAAGATCCAATGCTGTAAAGAGCAATATTGCATAGGAACCTGGAATGTCAGGTCCATGAATCAAGGCAAATTGGAAGTGGTCAAACAGGAGATGTCAAGAGTGAACCTTGACATTCTGTGAATAAGCAAACTAAAATGGACTGGAATGGTTGAATTTAACTCAGATGACCATTATATCCAGTACTGTGGGCAGGAATCCCTTAGGAGAAATGGAGTAGCCATCATGGTCAACAAAAGAGTTTGAAATGCAGTACTTGGATGTAATCTCAAAAATGACAGAATAATCTCTGTTCGTCTCCAAGGCAAACCATTCAATATCACGGTAATCCAAGCCTATGCCCCAACCAGTAACACTGATGAAGCTGAAATTGAATGGTTCTACGAAGATCTACAAGACCTTTTAGAACTAACACCCCCAAAGGATGTTCTTTTCATTATAGGAGACTTGAATGCAAAAGTAGGAAGTCAAGAAACACCTGGAGTAACAGGCAAATTTGGTCTTGGAGTATGGAAGGAAGCAGGGCCAAGGCTCATAGAGTTTTGCCAAGAGAAAGCACTGGACATAGCAAACACTCTCTATCAACAACACAAGAGAAGACACTACACATGGACATCACAGATGGTCAACACCAAAATCAGATTGATTATATTCTTTGCAGTCAAAGATGGAGAAGCTCTACAGAGTCAAAAGAAACAAGACTGGGAGTTAACCATAGCTCAGATCATGAACTCCTTATTACCAAATTCAGAATTAAATTGAGAAAAGTATGGAAAACCACTGGACTGTTCAGATACGACCTAAATCAAATCCCATATGATTATACAGAGAAGTGAGAAATAGATTTAAGGTACTAGATCTGATAGAGTGCCTGATGAACTATGGATGGAGGTTTGTGACACTGTACAGGAGACAGGGATCAGGATCACCCCAAAGAAAAAGAAATACAGAAAAAGCAAAATGGCTGTCTGAGGAGGCTTTGCAAATAGCTGTGAAAAGAGGAGAAATGAAAAGCAAAGGAGAAAAGGAAAGATATAATCATCTGAATGTAGAGCTCCAAAGAATAGCCAAGGAGAGATAAGAAAGCCTTCCTCAGTGTTCAATGCAAATAAGTAGAGGAAATAACAGACTGGGAATGATTAGAGATCGCTTCAAGAAAATTAGAGATACTGAAGGAGTATTTCATGCAAAGATGGGCTCCATAAAGGACAGAAATGGTCTGGACCTAACAGAAGCAGAAGATATTAAGAAGTGGTGGCAAGAACACACAGAAGAACTGTACAAAAAAAAGATCTTCACGACCCAGATAATCACACTGGTGTGATCACGCACCTAGAGCCAGATATTCTGGAATGTGAAGTCAAGTTGGTCTGAGAAAACATCACCATAAACAAAGCTAGTGGAGGTGGTGGAATCTCAGCTGAGCTATTTCAAATCCTAAAAGATGATGCTGTGGAAGTGCGGTACTCAATATGTCAGCAAATTTGGAAAACTCAGCAGTGACCACAGGACTGGAAAAGGTCAGTTCTCATTCCAATCACAAACAAGAGCAATGCCAAAGAATGTTCCGACTACTGCACAGTTGCACTCCTTTCACATGCTAATAAAGTAATGCTCAAAATTCTCCAAGCCAGACTTCACAATATGTGAACCATGAACTTCCAGATGTTGAAGCTGGTTTCAGAAAAGGCAGAGGAACCAGAGATCAAATTGCCAACATCTGCTGGATCATGGAAAAAGCAAGAGAGTTCCAGAAAAACATCTATTTCTGCTTTCTTGACTATGCCAAAGCCTTTGACTATGTGGATCACAATAAATTGTGGAAAATTCTGAGAGAGATGGGAATACCAGACCACCTGACCTGCCTCTTGAGAAACTTATATGCGAGTCAGGAAGCAGCAGTTAGAATTGGACATGGAAAAGACTGGTTCCAAAGAGGGAAAGGAGTACGTCAAGGCTGTATATTGTCACCCTGCTTATTTAACTTATATGCAGAATACACCATGAGAAACGCTGGGCTGGAAGAAGCACATGCTGGAATCAAGATTGCCGGGAGATAACTGCAATAACCTCAGACATGCAGATGACACCACTCTTATGGCAAAAAGTGAAGAGGAACTGAAAAACCTCTTGATGAAGATGAAAGAGTGAAAAAGTTGGCTTAAAGCTCAACATTCAGAAAACTAAGATAATGGCATCTGGTTCCATCACTTCAGGGGAAGCAGATGGGGAAACAGTGGAAATGGTGTCAGACTTTATTTCTTTGTGCTCCAAAATCACTGCAGATGGTGACTGCAGCCATGAAATTAAAAGACGCTTACTTCTTGGAAGAAAAGTTATGACCAACCTAGATAGTATATTCAAAAGCAGAGACATTACTTTGCCGACTAACGTCCGTCTAGTCAAGGCTATCGTTTTTCCAGTGGTCATGCATAGATGTGAGAGCTGGACTGTGAAGAAGGCTGCGTGCTGAAGAATTGATGCCTTTGAACTGTGGTGTTGGAGAAGACTCTTGAGAGTCCCTTAGAGTCCAAGGAGATCCAACCAGTCAATTCTGAAGATCAACCCTAGGATTTCTTTGGAAAGAATGATGCTAAAGCTGAAGCTCCAGTACTTTGGCCACCTCATGCGAAGTGTTGACTCATTGGCAAAGACTCTGATGTAGGAGGGATGAGAGCAGGAGGAGAAGGGGACGACCCAGGATGAGATGGCTGGATGGCGTCACTGACTCCATGAGCGTGGGTTTGGGTTAACTCTGGGAGTTGGTGATGGACAGGGAGGCCTGGCATGCTGTGATTCATGGGGTCGCACAGAGTCAGACACGACTGAGCGACTGAACTGAAGAGCTATCCAACTGTACTCTTTTTTTAGTGTGAATATTCAATTCTTTTTGCTGTAATTACACTATAAAGATCACCTTGAACTTTTCATTTGACTAGAGGAAAATGAGGTGGAATTGATTTCCTCATCTCATACTAACTTTGAGAAGTGGACAAACTGAATTTACCCTTGAGATTTATGCTTCTCTTTCATGATAAAATGACAGCCTTTACATGATGTGCAAAATCGAACAACAATAATAATTGATACTATACAGATTATTTACTATAGTTACTAAATATGTTATTTACAACTCACAGAGAGGTGACATAATCCCTCAAGCATCCATTCTTTTTTTTCCTTGATGATAAAACTTTTTTTTTTAACTGCCTTTATTATGGTCAGTAATATATTTTCCAGATTTGATCAGAAGTTCACACGGGCTTCCCTGATAGCTCAGCTGGTAAAGAATCCACCTGCAGTGCAGGAGACCTGGGTTCAATCTCTGGTTTGGAAAGATTTTCCTGGAGAAGGGAAAGGCTACCCACTCTAGTATTCTGGGGTGGAGAATTCCATTGACTATAGAGTCCACGGCATTACAAAGAGATGGACATGACTGAGCAACTTTCACTTTTCAAAAGTTAATATAAATAAGGATGTGTGAATAATTAAAATAATCCAATTTATTTCCAAGAAACTCAAGTAGCTAAACTATCATTTAACTCTATTCTTTTAAGTTTTCTTTTCTTCCTCTTCTTCTTGGCATTAATGAGGAAGGATATTTGTGAGAAATTCTGTATATCTTCACTAATGATCTAGTGTTCTCTTTATTTAATAATAGCAAAGAAATTAGATAACTGAAAGAATTGAAGAAAAGAGTAGCATTGATGGGAGTAGAACAAATGTTAATTTAGCTATGCAAATGAAATTTTCTTATGCAATAGTACCTTTAAATGTTTTATATGTGAAAAGTGAAAGTGTCTCAGTTGTGTCTGACTTTTTGTGACCCCATGGACTCTGCAGTGCCTAGAATACAGGCCAGAGTACTGGAGTGGGTAGCCTTTCCCTTCTCCAGGGGATCTTCCCAACCCAGGGATCAAACTCAGGTCTTCCTCATTGCATGGCACATTCTTTACCAGCTGAGCCACAAGGGGAGACAAAAAATACTGAGGTGGGTAGCCTATCCCTTCTCCAGCAGATCTTCTTGATCCAGGAATTGAACCAGAGTATCCTGCATTGCAGGTGGATTCCGTATCAACTGAGCTATCAGGGAATGCTTTGTAATGGTCATTTAATTGAAAGCTGGCCTTGGTAGAACTATGCCAAGTCAGTTTTCTTTGTTTTGATTTTTTTCTCAATTAAAAGATAGAGCATAGTTTTTAAGTTAAAAACAGTTTGCAGAAATTACTATTTCACATTCAATTTAATTTTTGTTGAGTAGATACATACATATTCTATAAATACACTCACACATACATAGATGTAAGTGCTGTTTGTACATTTCTTGTGGTGACTGTTGATTATGAAGCATGTTTATTTCATTTTAATCTTTTGTACATTTTATGTGGAGATATCATTGCTTTCATCATTACTTCTCTCATTATTTTTTAGCACCTTCAGTTATCATGGTACAATTATTCAAGTGTCCTAACCAGTAAGAACAGCTTCACTACAATACCATAGTTATATGACATCTAAGATGGATGACACTGCTACAACCAGTTCTTTAAATCTGCCACTTTAGGATTCTCAAGATGATTAGGAATTACTCTTCTGTTGCTATTGCTTACAAAGTGCAGTTAGCTGAGGTATATGGTACATAGTAGAGCAGAAAAGAATGATCAGAAAATGAGAATTGAGAAATTGTCAAATATAGAGTCCTTCTGCTTTGAAAAATTATTTTACCTCAGTTTTACAAATGCAGGTTAAGGAATCTCATGTAAAACAGCAAACATACTGTTGGTTCAAATCTAACATATTTTCTGACAACATGTATACATCTTTTCTGAGACTCATAAACCAATTAAATGTGCATGACTTTTTGTTTCATACAAAGCTAAGACTTGGTTTTCATTCAGAGTTAAGTTTATAATTCAAATTGAGATATGGGTTAGCTAGGTAACAGATCAAACAAGTGGCCAAATCAAGAAGTGGATATTAGCGGTTCAATGAGATCTAAAAAGGAGTATTTGTGTCACCAGGAAGTGGTGAACAAGAGAAGAAATGGATAAAAGTAGAGTAAAGTGAAAAGTAAGTTAGCTCTGAGGGATTCTTGGGAGTAAATTAGTGTGCTTATGAAACTGCACATTTTTAGACAACTAATCAGAGAAGACATGGCAAATGTGTCACTCTATTATCTATGCATGCTGTGGTAAAATACCAGAAATCTTCATAAAATAATAAGTTAATACATTATTTTTTAGTTCTGTACTTTTTTCATTCTGTTATGTCAAAAATACCCTATAAAAGTAGAAAATGGCTGAAATGAAAATAATGAATTCACAGAATCTTGAAAATAAACTTCTGTGAAAAATATGTCTCTACCCAAAGAATTAGCAATAGAAACAACAGTAAAACTACAAGAACTATTAGAGGATTATAACAAGTTTTAAGATACAAGATATAAAATGATATAAAAGTGTTAACTATTTTTCTATATACCATCAATGAGCAGTTGGACTTCAAAATTAAAAATGCAATACCACTTAGCACAAAAAAATTAAATGTTTCAGTATAAATCTAACAAAACATTCACAAGGTCTACATAAAAAAATCTTTTAAAAAAATGTGCTACAAGAAAGCAAAATCTAAATAAATGTGAGATATTCCTGTTTGTGAGCTGAAGGAATCAATATCATTAAGGTTCTTCCCAATTTTATCTACAGATACAGCATAATGTCAATCAAAACCCAGCAAGTTCTTTTTTTTTGTATATATCAACAAACTGATTCTAGAATTTATATGGAAAAGCAAAAGATCCAGAATAGCCATCACAGCAGTGAAGAAAAACAAATTTGGAGAACTGACATGGATTTCAAGATTTACTTAAATCTACATTGATCAAGATGGTATGATGTGGTGGTAGTAGTTTACCTGTTAAGACATGTCTGACTCTTGTGACCTGACAGACTGTAGCCCATCAAACTGCTCCATCCATATAGTTTCCCAAGCAAGAATACTGGAGTGGGTTGCCATTTCCTTCTCCAGGGGATCTTCCCAACCTATAGAAGGGGTCAACCCTTCATCTCTTGCATTGCAGGCTGATTCATTATTGCAGATTCATTATTAGTATTCATTCCACTACCAGGGAAGCCCAGAAAAGACAGTGTGATATTGGCAAACAAAAAACAAACAAACAGCCAAATAGATCAGTAGAACATATAGAAAATTCAGGCATATATAAATCCACAAATATACAGTGAATTCATTTTTGACAAAAGAGCTAAAGTAATTCAGTTGAAAAAGGGCAGTCTTTTAAATGAGCATGTTGGAATAACTATAATTTTATGGATAAAAATGAATATATACTAATACCATATACTTTTCAGAAAAATAACCCAAAATGTATCATGCACTTACATTAAACATACAAAACTATAAAACTTATAAAAATATTAAGTAGAAAATCTAGATGACCTTTGATTTGATCATTTTAGGTACAACACCAAAAGTATAATTCATGAAAGAAAGATAAATTGGATTCCTAATTAAAATCTCTGTTGGTGGGAATGCAAACCAGTGCAGCCACTATGGAGAACAGTGTGAAGCTTCCTTAAAAAATTGCTAATAGAAATACCATACAACCCAGAAATCCCACTGCTGGGCATGCACACCGAGGAAACCAGAATTGAAAGAGACATTTTTACCCCAATGTTCATCGCAGCACTGTTTACAAAAGCCAGGACATGGAAGCAACCTAGATGTCCATCACAGATGAATGGATTAGAAATCTGTGGTACATATACACAATGGAGTATTACTCAGCCATTCAAAAGAATACATTTGAATCAGTTCTAATGAGATGGATGAAACTGGAGCCTATTATACAGAGTGAAGTAAGCCAGAAAGAAAAACACCAATACAGTATACTAATGCATATGTATGGAATTTAGAAAGATGTAACGATAACCCTGTATGCGAGAAAGCAAAAGAGACACAGATGTATAGAACAGTCTTTTGGACTCTGTGGGAGAGGGAGAGGGTGGGATGATTTGGGAGAATGGCATTGAAACATGTATAATATCATATATGAAACAAATCACCAGTCCAGGTTTGATACAGGATACGGGATGCTTGGGGTTGGTGCACCGGGATGACCCAGGGGAATGGTATGGAGAGGGAGGTGACAGGGGGGTTCAGGATGGGGAACACTTGTATACCCGTGGCAGATTCATGTTGATGTATGGCAAAACCAATACAATATTGTAAAGTAATTAGCCTCCAATTAAATAAATTTATAATAATGATAATAAAACAAAACAATTCCCTGGAAGTAAAAGTAGAATCTGGGTAATAAAATAGAATGTTACCTTTGAAAAAAAAAAAAAAACCCTCTATTCTGCAAAAATCAGTTAAGAGGAAAAAAATGAGCCACAGATTGGGACAAAATATTTCAAAATATATATTATGCAAAACGATGGTATCCAAAATATATATTTTTGAGAACTCTTAACACTGAACAATTAGAAAATAAGCAACCTTCTAATTTTAAAATGAGTACAAATCTGAATAAACACCTCACTAAAGAAGGCATACAAACATAAAATAAGCTTTCTCAAAGATATCCAACATCAACATTATGTTATTAGGTAACTGCAAATTAAAACAGCAATGAACTATCACTACACAACTATTAGAAAGGCTAAAACCCCAAAGATGTATTAATAAGAATTCCATTCATTGTTAGTTGAAATGCAAAATGGTACAACCACTCTGGAAGACAGTTTTGCACTCTGTATAGTATTACACATAAAAAAACAGTATAATAGAGCAATCACATATCTAGGTACTGATGCCAATGAGTTGAGACCTTAAAACCACATATAAACCTGCATATGAATGTTCACAGAAGCTTTATTTTTAATTTCCAAAACTTGAAATCAATCAAGATATCCTACAACAGGAATATGGATAAGTAAAGGTGAGGTTAGTGATAAAGAATTGGCCTGCACAAAACACTCTCCGACATAAATCACAGCACGATCCTCTGTGATCCACCTCCCAGAGCACTGGAAATAAAAGCAAAAATAAACAAATGGGATCTAATTAAAATTAAAAGCTTCTGCACAACAAAGGAAACTATAAGCAAGGTGAAAAGACAGCCTTCTGAATGGGAGAAAATAATAGCAAATGAAGCAACTGAAAAACAACTAATCTCAAAAATATACAAGCAGCTTATGCAGCTCAACTCCACAAAAATAAATGACCCAATCAAAAAATGGGCCAAAGAACTAAATAGACACTTCTCCAAAGAAGACATACGAATGGCTAACAAACACATGAAAAGATGCTCAACATCACGCATTATCAGAGAAATGCAAATCAAAACCACAATGAGGTACCATTTCACACCAGTCAGAATGGCTGCGATCCAAAAGTCAACAAGCAATAAATGCTGGAGAGGGTGTGGAGAAAAGAGAACCCTCTTACACTGTTGGTGAGAATGCAAACTAGTACAACCACTATGGAGAACAGTGTGGAGATTCCTTAAAAATTTGCAAATAGAACTGCCTTATGACCCAGCAATCCCACTGCTGGACATACACACCGAGGAAACCAGAATTCAAAGAGGCACGTGTACCCCAATGTTTATCACAGCACTATTTATAATAGCCAGGACATGGAAGCAACCTAGATGTCCATCAGCAGATGAATGGATAAGAAAGCTGTGGTACATATACACAATGGAGTATTACTCAGCCATTAAAAAGAATACATTTGAATCAGTTCTAATGAGGTGGATGAAGCTGGAGCCTCAAAATATATATTATGCAAAACGATGGTATCCAAAATATATATTTTTGAGAACTCTTAACACTGAACAATTAGAAAATAAGCAACCTTCTAATTTTAAAATGAGTACAAATCTGAATAAACACCTCACTAAAGAAGGCATACAAACATAAAATAAGCTTTCTCAAAGATATCCAACATCAACATTATGTTATTAGGTAACTGCAAATTAAAACAGCAATGAACTATCACTACACAACTATTAGAAAGGCTAAAACCCCAAAGATGTATTAATAAGAATTCCATTCATTGTTAGTTGAAATGCAAAATGGTACAACCACTCTGGAAGACAGTTTTGCACTTCTGTATAGTATTACACATAAAAAAACAGTATAATAGAGCAATCACATATCTAGGTACTGATGCCAATGAGTTGAGACCTTAAAACCACATATAAACCTGCATATGAATGTTCACAGAAGCTTTATTTTTAATTTCCAAAACTTGAAATCAATCAAGATATCCTACAACAGGAATATGGATAAGTAAAGGTGAGGTTAGTGATAAAGAATTGGCCTGCACAAAACACTCTCCGACATAAATCACAGCACGATCCTCTGTGATCCACCTCCCAGAGCACTGGAAATAAAAGCAAAAATAAACAATGGGATCTAATTAAAATTAAAAGCTTCTGCACAACAAAGGAAACTATAAGCAAGGTGAAAAGACAGCCTTCTGAATGGGAGAAAATAATAGCAAATGAAGCAACTGAAAAACAACTAATCTCAAAAATATACAAGCAGCTTATGCAGCTCAACTCCACAAAAATAAATGACCCAATCAAAAAATGGGCCAAAGAACTAAATAGACACTTCTCCAAAGAAGACATACGAATGGCTAACAAACACATGAAAAGATGCTCAACATCACGCATTATCAGAGAAATGCAAATCAAAACCACAATGAGGTACCATTTCACTCCAGTCAGAATGGCTGCAATCCAAAAGTCAACAAGCAATAAATGCTGGAGAGGGTGTGGAGAAAAGAGAACCCTCTTACACTGTTGGTGAGAATGCAAACTAGTACAACCACTATGGAGAACAGTGTGGAGATTCCTTAAAAATTTGCAAATAGAACTGCCTTATGACCCAGCAATCCCACTGCTGGACATACACACCGAGGAAACCAGAATTCAAAGAGGCACGTGTACCCCAATGTTTATCACAGCACTATTTATAATAGCCAGGACATGGAAGCAACCTAGATGTCCATCAGCAGATGAATGGATAAGAAAGCTGTGGTACATATACACAATGGAGTATTACTCAGCCATTCAAAAGAATACATTTGAATCAGTTCTAATGAGGTGGATGAAGCTGGAGCCAATTATACACAGTGAAGTAACCCAGAAAGAAAAACACCAATACAGTATACTTACACATATATGTGGAATTTAGAAAGATGGTAATGATAAACCTGTACGTGAGACAGCAAAAGAGACACAGATTTATAGAACAGCCTTTTGGACTCTGTGGGAGAGGGAGAGGGTGGGATGATTTGGCAGAGTGGCAGTGTAACATATATAATATCATAAGTGAAATGAATCACTGGTCTAGGATCCATGCAGGATGCAGGATGCATGGGACTGATGCATGGAGACAATCCAGAGAGATGGTGTGGGGCGGGAGGGAGAGGTGGGAGTTGGGATTGGGAGTTCATGTACACTCGTGGCTGATTCATGTCAATGTATAGCAAAACGAATACAGTATTGTAAAGCAAAACAAATTAAAAAATAAAATTAATTTAAAAAAAAAGAAAGAAAGAATTGGCCTGCAATGCAGGAGATGAGATGCAAGAGATTTGGGTTCAATCCCTGGGTTTGGAAGATCCCCTGGAGGAGGCAACCTGCACCATTATTCTTGCCTGAAAAATTCCAGGGACAGAGGAGCCTGACAGACTACAGTCCATAGTGTTGCAAAGAGTTGGACATGATTGAGTACACACACATACATACACGTACACAAATATGATGCATCCAAGTAATTGAATATTATTCAGAAATTTTAAAAATAATGAGCAAAAAAAAAGTAATGAACTACCAAGCCACAAAAGAAATGTGGAAGAACTTCAAATGTGTATTGCTTCGTGAAAGAAGTCAATCTGAAAAGGCTGCATGACTATAACCACAAAGCATTATGCAGAAGGTAAAACTATGGAAACATTAAAAAGATGAGTAATTGCTAAGGTTTCAGCAGGAGTGTGAGACACTGAATAATACAGCATACAACGATTTTGGGCTGCAAAATTACTCCATGTAATATTTTGATGACACACACACAATTTCATGCATTTTCCCAAATTCTATAACTACATAATATAAAACAGCAAACTAATGTAAACTATGCATTTAAATTAACAATAATATATCAATATTGATCAATCAGTTGTAACTCATGTTAATGCAAGATGTTGGTAATAATAGTGGCAACTGCTTATAGAATGACAGGGAGTATATGAATTCTCTGTCCTTTCTGCATAATTTTTCTGCAAAACCAAAAAAAACCTCTCTAAAATTAAATTCTATTAAAATTTTTAGAATGTGTTTTTGGACTTTTTAAACATACACATATACGTTGCTCTCCCTGTCTTATTGTTTTAATAATACTTTTGTAGCAGAGTTGACTTATTAGCCTTGACTTCTATGTTTTTGTGTTTTTTTTTTCTATTTAGTTAAACAAGACAGTATAAATATAATGAATACTTGTGACCTCCAGTACACCAAGTGTTGTTCTTAGCTCTATCCAGAGTGCTGGTGAACATTTATTTCATAAAGGTACACAGGAAATCAATTAGAGATAAAGTGGCTTTCTGAGAAAGTAAGGCATTAATGGTCACATGTGAAGCAATGTCTTTAAATTAAAACACTTTCAAAATATGTTGTGCTTTGATGTTATCCTCTCACACATTACTCTGAAATCATATGAGAATAAATTAAACAAAATGAATGCTGAAAGTCACTGCTGCTGCTGCTGCTGCTAAGTTATTTCAGTTGTGTCCAAATCTATGAGACCCCTGTAGACAGCAGCCCACCAGGCTCCCTCCTCCCTGGGATTCTTCAGGCAAGAACACTGGAGTGGGTTGCCATTTGCTTCTCCAATCAATAACTTATGGATTAATTCCAAAGGAATAACACAATTTAAAAGCTTACAGTCACTGCTTTTTCAGACCCTTATTTCTTTTAAGATTGCTTCATTTCTTTAGTATGTCAATTTGAATTAATAAATTGTTCTAAACCACCATGTTTTTCACAAACATAAGGAATTCTTCAGAAATTTGTATGCATTAGAGATGATTCATTTTAATGTAGCATCACTTTGAGATAAAACAAACATGATATTTAATTATAAAATGTTATGTGTATGGGGTATACATTTTTCTGAAGATGACAACAAAGATTATACAGGGTGTGCACATTTTTCCTGATTTGGAAAGACTAATGTTTTAGTTGGGGAACAGAAAACAGAAACTATAAAGTAATTAATTTATCTTAATCATTTTTATCCTTTTCCATAGCAATCTGCCTATCAGCATGAAATCAATACTCATAGGTGAAAATAAATTAAGCTGGTATAAAAAATTCTGCTATACATATTAGGATTCCTTCTTAATTTCCTTATGTGTATCATATAAGTCTATCTTCAGGTTTTCTTTTTTTTTATTCTATTTTATCTAATATATTCAGAAACCACATGTAAACAATAAGGTTAATAAATAAATTCTGAGTTTAATACAATTTATCTACTCTCCATTGACTCATGTTCATTAAACTGAGTGGTTTCATTTTCTCTGAAACAGAAAAAAATTTTTTCAGAAAAATGAAATCTTTCTAGATATTTCACATAAATATATGTTAAAACCAACTGAAGGGAAAGACATCTAAGCCTCTACATCCTAGTTTCCACGAGCTTCAGAAAAAGACTTGCTGGAAGAACACAGGCTGAATTTGTGACAAGACAATTTTATTAAAATAACTTTGCTTCTAAAATTATTTCTTTGAAAATAATAAAGCCCCAAAATTGGAGTCAGTTATATAGAGAATCATGTTTCTATAGAGATAAAAGATAATTTAGAGCTTATTTACTACTGAATGTTAAAGAAATAGTAAAATAGAAATAAGAATAATGTATCCATTTGTAAATTCTAACATGAATAAAATTGTTTACTTAAGTAAAATTCACTTAAAATAAGTTCTTAATGTTTACAAAATAAAATTTGAGGGGAAACACTAGTTACATCTTTAATGAAATGTATTACTTCTATGATTAACAAATATCTTGACTTGTATTTGCAAAGAGAAATACATATCCTGGAAATACTCAGAAAATACATTTTTAATATTTCTATCTGAAATATGGAAGGAATAAAAACAAGAATATACCTTTGCTTCTTCCCCTTTTTCAGGAATTTTATACTCATTTCATTATTCTCTTTACACACACAAGATTGACCAAAGCCTGAATTCTGTCTCCACTTGCATTTAGTTTTCTCCATGTTCCAAATTTTTAGAAGTATCTTTCTGATAAATGTCTTTTCTATGCTTTTGTGTATGCCTAAGCCTACAGTAGAAAAGTTTAAATACTGTCTATCAACTTCAAATGTCAATGGAAGACTATTCATAATAAATATCATGGGGAGCTCTAATTACCTCCTGCTGCTCTCCTACTTTAGGGAAGATGTTCTATCCATTCAGATCTGCTGTGTGACATATTCATTAAATATTTTCTGTGTTAATATAAGTTTGTGAAGTAAAACAAACAAAAAATAATGCTTTATCAAAACAATAGCAAAAATAGAGAACTTACTAAAGCAAATAATTGTTATCTTAAGGAAAAAAAATTACAACCATACTGACTGGTTTTATATTGCTTTTAATATTATGCTTGTGGGTTTCAGTTTTACTTTTACAATAGCCTCAAGGCTTCTCCTTCTATATAGCACAGATGATAAAAACTTTAGGTTAAAGATGAAGAGTTTCTCCACATTGAGGGAGACCCAGAGAGATTCACTGAGTTACGTGGTGAAAGGGAGATGGAAGGGGTAGTTAGAGGTGACTGGAATGAAATGAGATGGGATCAAAAGAAGAGAGAGAGCTAGCCAGTAATCACTTCCTTATGTGCGCTCCTTCATCTGGACCGCTCAGAGATGATCACTGAGTTATAGAGGGAAGAGGAGAGGGAGGAGGTAGTCAGAGGTGGCCAGGAGGATAAATGAGGGAAATCAAAAGGGGGAGAGACAGATCCAGCCCGTAACCAGTTCTCTAAGTGTTCTTCCTCATCTGGAACACACTGGGATTCACAGAGTTGGGTAGAGAAGAGAGGGGAGAGGGAGGAGAGAGAGACAACCTCCTGGGGAGAAAGAAGAGTCCAAAAGAGGAGAGAGTGGTCAAGCCAGTAATCTCACTCTCAGGTAAAATTGGGTAATGAAGATTGGGTTTTTAAATGTAAAAAATTGACAACAAATACCAAAAAGCAAGGATTAAAAATTTAAGAGTCGAGGTTGGATTTTCAAAAATACATTATTAAAGAAAATAAGAACAAGAAAAAAAAAAGTCACAGGAATTATTAACGACAAACACCAACAGCGACTCAAAAAAAAAAAAAAAAAAGAAAAAGAAAAAATTGTATATATATGTGTATACGGCATTTGCTTTAAAAAAAGGGTCTTTTTTTTTTGAAAAGTGATAGTAGGTTAAAAAAATAAAATTAAAAGAGTAATGAGGACTTTAAAAATTAAAAAAAAGGAGAAGAAAAAAATAGGAAGAAAAAACAATCAAACAAAAACATCTACCAGAAAAAATAATAATACTAAAAAAAATAATAATAATAAAGAGAATGGTCAAAAATAGTAAAGATATTTCTGGGACTTTTTCTGGTGTTGTAGGCAGTGTGGGGTCACTTCCAAGGTGGTTCCCGCTGTTCAACTTCCTCTGTTTGCTGGGCTCTTCAGTGTCCTATTTCCGCCCTGACACAGAGGGGCAGTGGCAGTCACTCTTTTTTTCTTTTTTTTTCTTTTTTAGGTTCAATTGGTCAGTCACGCTGTGGGGAGGGAGGGATGCTGCTACCAAATAGCTCTGGCGTGTATTTGCAGCGTCTCAGCCCCTCTGGGCCTGCCCCTATACCCGGCACACAATGCTCAGGCTCTAAGTTTCTCTGCCGGGGACCATCAGAGGCTGGCCCTAGGCTGCTGGCACCTCCCTGGTTTAAGCCTCTCAGGCTCGGCGCCCAGGTAGTCGCAGACTCGATTGGGCCCAGGACCGAGCAGTTCAGGTGTTCGGCGAGCGCAGTCGCGCAGCTTATCGCCCTCTCCTGCTGCTCAGTTTTCCCGGTGTAACCCGGGACTCCTTGTCAGTTAAATTGTAACTGTCCAGAACCCCAGGAAGTCTCAGTTAGCAAAGAAGCCTGCTTGCAATTTGATCAGCAAAGTCCCTCCAGGGCTGCGATTGCCACATTCCAGCCCTTACGGCTCTGGCTGCCTGTCTGTTCCATCCGTTGTTCTGTGCACGGTACTGGCAGTGTCTTATGTTCAAGCTTTTCACGTGGCAATGGTCCCACAGTCTGGTGTGCTAGCCTGAGTTAGTTCGCTCCGGTTACCCGTGGGTGTTCCAGCCCGATTCTTAAGAAGTGCTGCCGCCCACGTCTCCTGCGCCTCCTTGCCCAGCCCCTACTTGCTAGTGGCGGATGCAGGCGTCTGCTCTGCCTCTCCGCTGGGGGAATCATCACCGGGCTCGCAACCTGCTGGAAGCAGGAGACTTAAGCCCAAATCCTGAGAACGTCAGAGAACTCCTGAACCCAGGGAACATTAATTGATAGGAGCTCATCAAATGCCTCCATACCTACACTGGAACCAAGCACCACTGAAGGGCCAACAAGTTCCAGAGCAAGGCATACCATGCAAATTCACCAGTAACACAGGACCACACCGCTGAGTTTCAATATACAGGCAGCTCAAATCACTCCAAAACCATAGTTGTCTCCTAACTCATTTCTGGACACTTCATTGCACTCCAGAGAGAAGAAATCCAGCTATACCCAACAGAACTCTGACAAAAGCTTCCCTAACCAAGAAACCTAGACAAACCACTGATACAACCCTACCCACAGCAAGGGAACCCCAAAATTAAGAGAATTCCACAAATTCCCAGAATACAGAAAGGTCACGCTAAACACAGCAATAAAACCAAGATGAAGAGACAGAGAAATGCCCAGCAGATAAAGGAACAGGACAAATGCCCACCAAACCAAGCAAAAGAGGAAGAGATAGGGAATCTACCTGAGAAAGAATTCTGAATAATGATAGTGAAACTGATCCAAAATCTTGAAATCAAAATGGAAGCACAAATAAATAGCCTGGAGACAAGGATTGAGAAGATGCAAGAAAGGTTTAATAAGGACCTAGAAGAAATAAAAAAGAGTCAATATACAATGAATAATGCAATAAATGAGATCAGAAACACTCTGGAGGCTACAAATAGTAGAATATCAGAGGCAGAAGATAGGATTAGTGAAATAGAAGATAGAATGGTAGAAATAAATGAATCAGAAAGGAAAAAAGAAAATTAGTGAAACTGATCCAAAATCTTGAAATCAAAATGGAAGCACAAATAAATAGCCTGGAGACAAGGATTGAGAAGATGCAAGAAAGGTTTAATAAGGACCTAGAAGAAATAAAAAAGAGTCAATATACAATGAATAATGCAATAAATGAGATCAGAAACACTCTGGAGGCTACAAATAGTAGAATATCAGAGGCAGAAGATAGGATTAGTGAAATAGAAGATAGAATGGTAGAAATAAATGAATCAGAAAGGAAAAAAGAAAAATGAATTAAAAGAAATGAAGACAATCTCAGAGACCTCCAGGACATATGAAATGCTCCAACATTCGAATTATAGGAGTCCCAGAAGAAGACCAAAAGAAAGACCATGAAAAAATACTTGAGGAGATAATAGTTGAAAACTTCCCTAAAATGGGGAAGGAAATAATCACCCAAATCCAAGAAACCCAGAGAGTTCCAAACAGGATAAACCCATATATTTTCTATAAAAGTGACCTATTTTTAAATTATTAAATTTGCTTTTGCTTTGCTTTTGCAAATAAATAACAATAGATTGAATCACTTTGTTGTATAGTAGAAACTAACAGAACATTGTAAATCAACTATACTTCAATAAAAATTAAAATCCTAAAGAGAGGATTGTGGAAAATAGTCAATGGGAAGATGAGGCCAATTTCATGGCAGAAATTTTCTCCATTCTCTTCCTAGGCTTTTCTAACAACTCATGAAGAACCAACACATCACAGTGTAATATATCCTCCACAGTCCACAACAGGGGTACCAAATGTACTTGTTGGCAGTAGAAACATGTGTCTGTTCAACAGTCCCCAAATAATCCTTAGCATGATGGATCTGAATAAGCCATTATAGCTTTAACTGGTAAGTGAGGCATGTCATTACATGGTACTTATAACAAAAAGAAAGACATCCTTATGGACCATTTGCCTAGAGCCTCATGGACTCTTTAAATATACCCCCAGGAAACTTTGTCTTGTAGGCAGCAAGGCCAATAAAACTGAATCCTTGCAGATTATCAGACTGTATCAAAATTCCCTGAAGTGGATGGCCCTTGTTCTCATATATTCTGCCTCCATTGACTGAAAACGTCCTCTTGGTTTCAACTTATAGTCAAATCATTTGACTCTTTAATTTTACTCTGCCCTACCTTGCCTGCATTTGTTCCATGCTGTGTGGTAACAGGACTTGTACTTCAACCCCCTTTCCATGCTAGATGGTCGACCATGCCCAAGGCTTCCAAATAGCCTCTTGCTTCCTGTGTGGGTTCTGGCTCTAATTAATAATCAACTGAATTATTAATGTTTTAGCTCATTGAGTATTTCCTCTTGAAAACCAAAGCAAAGAGACAGAGTATGCTAAACTAATCTTTAGGATCAGGTTGCAGTCTATTTTTCAGGAAGTTCAAACTTGAAAGCTAAAACCTACCTCAGGAAAGGGGAAAAAAGCTGTTCTGAGAGCAAGGTTTGGGTTTTGAACTTTCACCCTTGTTATTTTTGATAATTAATATGAGTATGTGTCACAGTGCTGTCAACAGAACCACATTTCCCTTTCTTGCCCATGAGACCTCTTTCAGAATTCATTACTGGTATGGGGAAGCTAAGGAAGCCCTTTCTCTATAGAATGAGGAGAAAGACTTTATAGAAAATCAAGTGAACCTTTTTCTTATTCCCCAAGGAAGCTTTTAACATTCACAAGAGAGAAAGAACTAATATGTTTTTCATAGTTAAATATACCATGACAAAAATATAGATAAAAAAGGAGAATTCCTGGAACAGGAGACACAAATGGGAGCAGCAATAAGTAGCTAATGAGATATCTGGCTCAGTTAAGTAGTTACCAAAGTTCGTGTAGGACATAGGGAAACCAAAAAAGACAAGCAGAAGAGTACTCTGCACCCCCAAAATATCTTAAGACTAAAACTCTATTAGAGTTTTATTATAGTCACATATTTTTTACAGGCCAAGGGCCAAAGCCATGATATTCTTCCATACATTCAGCAAATGTCTAGTACATTTCAACCTGTTGGTGTCTTTAGGAAGATCCTAAGAGAGAGAATGTTAAAATAAGACTCAGTATTAGCTATGACTAAGCATGCATGGGTGCTAAGTCACTTCAGTCATGTCTGACTCTTTGTGACCTTGTGGACTGTAGCCTGGCAGGCTCCTTTGTCCATGGGATTATCCAGGCAAGAGTACTGGAGTGGGTTGCCTTGCCACTGGAAGACCCCTCTCCAGGGGATCTGCCTGACCCAGGAATCAAACCCACATCTCTTATGTCTCCTGTATTGGCAGGAGGGTTCTTTACCACTAACGACCCCTGGGAAGTCTATGACTGGGCCCTAAGTCAGAAATATAAATTAATTTAATATTATAAACCAACTACAGTTTAATAAAATACACACACACACACACATACACACATATAATTACTATCATATTCCAAACAGTTGCTAGTCCACCAAAATATAACAATAGTTGAAAAGGACACAGTTTTTGCAACTTTTATCTTAGCACCCACTTTGTGTTTTAAACAGCTGAAACTAGGTATTTGAAACATATAATTTCTTTAAAAAAAAAAAAAAACTATTGGAGAGCTATGACTGCTTCTTTTTCCTCTGCTATGGAGAAGAGGGCTTCCCTGGTGGCTCAGAGGTTAAAGCGTCTGCCTCCAATGCAGGAGACCCGGGTTCGATCCCTTGGTCAGGAAGATCTCCTGGAGAAGGAAATGGCAATCCACTCCAGTATTCTTGCCTGGAGAATCCCATGGACAGAGAAGCCTTGTAGGTTACAGTCCACGGGATCGCAAAGAGTCGGACACGACTGAGCGACTTCACCTTCACCATGAAGGAGAAGAGGTTATGTTTCTCTCTTTCACCCGAGCATGATAAAAAAAAATTCCAAAGGTCTGTCTAGAGAAGCTAATACATGTCCCAGGTAGAAATCAACCATCCATGTCCAGAGACGTCAGAGGAGAGAATCCTGGCTGAGAAAAGGTCTACAAAGTTTCTACAACCCATCATTTTCCATCTGCCCAGCCCAAAGAATGCTGATGGCAAGACAAACCAAGTAAAACCTTCCCTGCTCCCTTGCTCTGCATGATCCTGGTGGAGGCAGAAACATACACAGCAAAAAAAGGAAGGAGAGAGACTGTTATGGGAGAAGGCAAGGAAGCTGGTCGTGCGCAACCTCCTCGTGCAGGTTCTGAACTCAGCAGGTCAGGAGAAGGGAAGAAGCTTCGACTTAAAACACAAGTATTTTGTTACTACACACATCCAGACATACCAATGATAGAAACGAAGTTATCTGGAATATGAAAGTGACCTGAGATTTTCTCCAGGAGGAGCAGAATAACTAGTCCAGAAGGTGTTCTTGCATTTTCTATGCAGGAAAGAAAGGACTACAGAAGATCTACATAACAGAGTTGGAAGTAAAATATCTGCAGCTTTCAAGACAGAAAACTTACAGTGATTCTCACTATGCCTTTTCCCAAGCATTACTAAGTGTGAACAGACAGAGACAAAAACAGAGATTGAGAGACAAAGAGAGGCAAAGACAGAGAAGAAAGGAGAAGAGAGGAGAGGAAAGAAGTGGAATATTTATTTTTATTTTATATATTTTATTTTTATATTAAATAAATGTTAATGCATACTATTTTCAGCTTCAGCATCAGTCCTTCCAATGAGTATTCAGGGCTGATTTCCTTTAAGATTGACTGGTTTGTCCCATAATTGCACTCATCTCACACGCTAGCAAAGTAATGCTCAAAATTCTCCAAGCAAGGCTTCAGTAATACCTGAACCGAGAACTTCCAGATGTTCAGGTTGGATTTAGAAAAGGCAGAGGAACAAGAGATTAAATTGCCAACATCCACTGGATCACAGAAAACTCAAGAGAGGTCCAGAAATATATCTACTTCTGCTTTATTGACTATACCAAAACCTTTCATTGTGTGGATCACAACAAACTATGGACAATTCTTCAAGAGATGGGAATACCATCCCACACCACTTTACCTGCCCCTGAGAAACCTGTATGTAGGTCAAGAAGCAAGAGTTAGAACTGGACATGGAACAACAGACTTGTTCCAAATTGGGAAAGGAGTACGTCAAGGCTGTATATTGTCACTCTGCTTATTTAACTTACATGCAGAGTAAATCAGGTGAAATTCCAGGCTAGATGAAGCACAGTTTGGAATCAAGATTGCTGGGAGAAATATCAAAAACTTTAGAAATGCAGATGACAACACCCTTATGGAAGAAAGTGAAGGAAAGCCTCTTGATAAAAGTGAGTTCAGTTCAGCTCCTGGAGAATTTTGAGCATTACTTTACTAGCATGTGAAAGAGGAGAGTAAGAAAGCTGGCTTAAAACTCAACATTCAAAAAATGAAGATCATGGCATCTGATCCCATCATTTCATGACTTCATGGCAAATAGATGGGAAACAATGAAAACAGTGACAGACTTTCTTTTCTTGGGCTCCAAAAACACTGCAGATGGTGACTGTAGCCATGAAATTAAAAGATGCTTCCTCTTTGGAAGAAAAGTTATGACCAATCTAGACAGCATATTATAAAGCAGAGACATTACTTTGCCAACAAAGGTCTGTCTAATCAAGGCTATGTTTTTTCCAGCAGTCATGTATGGATGTGAGAATTGGACTATAAAGAAAGCTGAGGGCCAAAGAATTGATGCTTTTGAACTGTGGTGTTGGAGAAGGCTCTTAAGAGTCCCTTGGACTGCAAGGAGATCAAACCAGTCCATCCTAAAGGAAATCAGTCCTGAATATTCATTGAAGGACTGATGCTGGGGTTGGAGCTCCAATACTTTGGCCACCCGATGCAAAGAAGTGACTCACTGGAAGAGATTCTGATGCTGGAAAAGATCGAAGGCAGAAGGAGAAGGGGACGACAGAGGATGAGATCGCTGAATGGCATTACTGACTCAATGGACATGAGTTTGGGTGGACTCTGGGAGTTGGTGATGGACAGGGAGGTCTGGCGTGCTGCGATTCATGGGGTCGCAAACAGTCAGACATGACTGAGCGACTGAACTGAACTGAAGTCTAATTTTTGCTTCTATTTTACTCTTGGATATAAAACCAATGACCTTAGCTTCCAAGTTTTTTAAAACAGTCAAACAAAACTCGTATTTGTAACATAGAAAGTCAAAGACTAATAATCTCATCCATACTGTTTTTTTTTTACCATTAATTTGGAAATTTTTAATAGGTTAACCAGTTTTTCTTGTTAAATTTAGCTTAAAGTTTCCATCCTGCTTTCTTTTATTTTTTTTTTGTTTTTTTTTTACTTTATTTTTTATTATTATTTTTTAAATTTTTTATTTTATTATTATTTTTTTTACTTTACAATATTGTATTAGTTTTGCCATACATCAACATGAATCTGCCATGGATGTACACATGTTCCCAATCCTGAACCCCCTTCCCACCTCCCTCCCCGTACCATCCCTCTGGGTCATCCCAGTGCACCAGCTCCAAGCATCCTGTATCCTCCATCGAATCTAGACTGACAATTCATTTCTTATATATTATTCATGTTTCAATGCCATCTCCTAAATCATCCCACCCTCTCCCTCTCCCACAGAATCCAAAAGACTGTTCTATACATCTGTGTCTCTTTTGCTGTCTTGCATACAGGGTTATTGTTACCATCTTTCTAAATTCCATATCCATACTGTTTTATTTTCAGATTCTTCCTTTTCTTAATTTCAATAGGCTTCAGCATATATTAGTCATCTCCTGTATATTTACATGTAAGTTCTCCATTGTGTTTTTGGTATTGAACCTTTACATACATGGGTTAAAACTATCCATAGGAAATAACAGCCAACATGTCAGCTAGCTATATCCAGGTAGATGGCACAGGCTTAGCAGAACTGGAAGCCTGAGCAGTCAGTGGAATTTGAATGTCACATTGTATCAGCAAGCTTAACAAGATCCATGACTTCTACATGTCAGTTATTCCTAAAACACCAAATGTTCCACTTTTCTCATGACTTCACACACCAAGAGGATTCAGACAAAACTTAATGCTTTTGCAACTGCTAGAAATTTTCATCCTCTACATTGTGCCAATAATACTGTTTTATAATTATATTTTACATAATGCTTTTTTAGGGATTTGGAGGCAGATAAATAACTTCCTTTCAGGCCAGATGCCTTGTATTCACATCAAAGGGTTTGCCCCAATACATTCCTCCCCCTGCAAGTTATGTCTTTCTCAGAGTCAAGAAGCGGGGGACAAGTTATAAGTATAATGTCAGATGGCTTACAATTTATTTTAATGACTAGCAGTGGGATGCTTGTTATTCACATTAAATACATAATAGACAAAGCAGGTGGTGCAGTTTTTGTTCCTGATAGATCATAAGAGACTGAAAAACAATGATGTTGCATTCTATAGTATGTTTCCCTTCAAGCTCTCTCTCCAGAATCAAAGAATATTTGTGTTACTGTGATTTAAAATACTGCATGGGTAGCTTTTTGTGTTTTTATTAAGTCAGTGGTAGAAGAAAACAAATTATGACTACATATTACTTTTTAAATGTTCTCCCTTGGCAAGAGTCTGGATGGATGCTCTGGTTACCTAGGAGATGAAGACAAAATGAAAATTGATTGATTTATCAAATTGATTGTGAGCTGAGCTTCCTGTGGCAGCTGTGAGTGCTGCACACGAAATGTAGCTGCTTGGAAGTGATTTTTTCTTTTAATTTGGCACATCGGTAATAATGCCACATGGATTACTAGGCAGAATAAAGTGGCTATATTTTATTAGAAAATGCAGTATTGAATGATTATCCTGATGATTACAGTTGGAAAGATATTTTTTCAGAGTAATTATAGCCTGGATGTTTGTTTTAATGTGTCACTAAAAATGACTGCATTGGTGACAGTAGAATTCTATATGTGGTGGGAGCCCTGCTGCTGCTTCCTTTTTAATAGTAACAAACATGCCTTCTGTTGGCTGAGATTAGGCTAGTGGGAAAGAAATTTAATGGATCTTACTGTAAAAGCAGCTATAACCTCTACCCCTTCTATTCCTCTATTCCTCATGCAATTTTTCTATACAATTAGGCAGAACAAGCTACAAATATAAAGAAGTTTCATTTTCTGACCTCTGCTAACTTCTCATAGAGATCTGCTCTCTCTCTTTGAAAGAGCACTTCTCTCCCTCCAACTTTGCCATTTTGTGATGTCTTCTTATTACCTATAGTCCTCTACAAACCACCCCACTATTAAAATTGCTGCATCCAGTGTCTAAGAATAGTCAGGGTCTTGCTCTTATACAATAATCCAGATGGGAATAACATGAAAATTAAAACATTACTAGGCTATAATAGTTTAAGGAGTTGTTCCTCTCAGAGAGACAGTCTTAAACCATAAGAAACGACCTCAGAGTGGAAGGCGTCCTCTTTTCGAAGATAAATGATCATAGGAACCTTCCTTTCACTCCTCAGTTCACACCCCACAGTCCCCATAAAATTGCAATATGTGAGCCAGAACAATTTATCTCAGGAACTAATTGACTACTGGACCAAAGAGAAAGACAAACAACTGGAATTTTCCCTCTCTCACTGTAGAAATACCATTCTCCCATGACCGTGTGATTCTGTGAGAACTTCCAGTAAATGATGACCATTGCCAGGTTTGCTACCAATTGGTGAAAATGAACAGGTAAATAGCAAATCCCAGATGATATGAGTGGTGGAGTTGAGGAACAGATAACTCAATGTTGGAAAAGGCTATTGTCCATAAAGTAATGCTCCTACTATCATGAAGAAAGAGTCCTAAAAGGACAATAAAATAAAACACTGGGTTTAAGGAAAGATAAATAAAAATACTGATGGAAATAAGACTCAAAAATGTAGTACTACCCATGTTTCCAGATAGGAAGCATTTATATTGTAAATATACCAGCTTTCTCCAAGTTAATCTATAAATACATGGATTATTTATATATAATTTAATGCAATCCTGATTGAAATCCAAATGAGAATTTTTCTTTGCAACTAGATTATAGGACTCAATTTCATCTCAAAATTTGTGAAAACAAGGATTAATAATAAACTTTCTCTACTAGATATTACATTAGAAAGTTATAATAAATAGTGCAATATTGCTGCCAAACTTGACAACTTAGTAATAGAAACCACAGAATCGATATATGTATGGATCAAATTAAGGATGTAGTAAATGATAGTTGAAGTATTTCATATTAGTGAAGAATCAACATGAAAGCAGATAAATTTGATATCCTGAGCAGAAATATTTATTTTTTTACAGTGATCTTTAAATTTTATTATTATTATTATTTTTTCTTTTTACTTTACAATATTGTATTGGTTTTGCCATACATTAACATGAATCCACCATGGGTACACACATTGTCCCCAGCCTGAACCCGCCTCCCACCTCCTTCCTTGTACCATCACTCTGGGTCATACCAGTGCACCACCCCCAAGCATCCTGTATCATGCATCAAACCTGGACTGGTGATTCATTTCATATATGATATTATACACGTTTCAATGCCATTCTGCAAAATCATCCCACCTTTGCCCTCTCCCACAGAGTCCAAAAGACTGTTCTATACATCTGTGTCTCTTTTGCTGTCTCACATATAGGGTTATCATTACCATCTTTTTAAATTCCATATATATGCATTAGTATACTGTATTGGTGCTTTTCTTTCTGGCTTACTTCACTCTGTATAGTAGGCTCCAGTTTCATTCACCTCATTAGAACTGATTCAAATGTATTCTTTTTAATGGCTGAGTAATACTCCATTGTGTATATGTACCACTGCTTACTTATCCATTCATCTGCTGATGGACATCTAGGTTGCTTCCATGTCCTGGCTTTATAAACAGTGCTGCAATGAACACTGGGGTACACGTGTCTTTTTCAATTCTGCATTCTTTGGTGTGTATGCCTAGCAGTGGAATTGCTGGGTCATAAGACAGTTCTATTTCCAGTTTTTTAAGCAATCTCCACACTGTTCTCCATAGTGGCTACAGTGTAAGAAGGTTCCCATTCTCCACACCCTCTCCCGCATTTATTGCTTGTAGACTTTTGGCTCGCAGCCATTCTGACTGGCATGAAATGGTACCTCATTGTGGCTTTGATTTGCATTTCTCTGATAATGAGTGATGTTGAGCATCTTTTCATGTGTTTGTTAGCCATCTGTATGTCTTCTTTGGAGAAATGTCCGTTTAGTTCTTTGGCCCATATTTTGATTGGGTCATTTATTTTTCTAGAATTGAAGTGCAGGAGTTGCTTGTATATTTTTGAGATCAGTTCTTTGTCAGTTGCTTCATTTGCTATTATTTTCTCCCATTCTGAAGGCTGTCTTTTCACCTTGCTTATAGTTTCCTTTGTTGTGCAGAAGCTTTTAAGTTTAATTAGGTCTCGTTTGTTTATTTTTGCTTTTATTTCCAATATTCTGGGAGGTGGGTCATACAGGATCCTGCTGTGATTTATGTCAGAGAGTGGTTTGCCTATGTTCTCCTCTAGGAGTTTTCTAGTTTCTGGTCTTAGATCAGATCTTAGATCTTTAATCCATTTTGAGTTTATTTTTGTGTATGGTGTTAGAAAGTGTTCTAGTTTCATTCTTTTACAAGTGGTTGACCAGTTTTCCCAGTACCACTTGTTAAAGAGATTGTCTTTACTCCATTGTATATTCTTGCCTCCTTTGTCAAAGATAAGATGTCCATAGGTGCGTGGGTTTATCTCTGGGCTTTCTATTTTGTTCCACTGATCTATATTTCTGCCTTTGTGCCAGTACCATACTGTCTTGATGACTGTTGCTTTGTAGTAGAGCCTGAAGTCAGGCAGGTTGATTTCTCCAGTTCCATTCTTCTTTCTCAAGATTGCTTTGGCTATTCAAGGTTTTTTGTATTTCCATACAAATTGTGAAATTATTTGTTCTGGCTTTGTGAAAAATACTGTTGGTAGCTTGATAGGGATTGCATTGAATCTATAAATTGCTTTGGGTAGTATACTCATTTTCACTATATTGATTCTTTTGATCCATGAACATGGTATATTTCTTCATTTATTAGTGTCCTCTTTGATTTCTTTCACCAGTGTTTTATTTATTTATTTTTTTTAAATTAATTTTTATTTTTTTAGTTTGTTTTGCTTTACAATACTGTATTCGTTTTGCTACACGTCGACATGGATCAGCCACGAGTGTACATGAACTCCCAATCCCGACCCCCACCTCCCCCCTCCCGCCCCACACTCTCTCTCTGGATTATCCCCGTGCATCAGTCCCAAGCATTCTGCATCCTGCATCAAACCTGAACTGGCGATTCATTTCACTTATGATATCACACATGTTACACTGCCACTCTGCCAACCCATCCCACCCTCTCCCTCTCCCACAGAGTCCAAAAGGCCGTTCTATACATCTGTGTCTCTTTTGCTGTCTTGCGTACAGGTTTATCATTACCATCATTCTAAATTCCATATATATGTGTAAGTATACTGTATTGGTGTTTTTCTTTCTGGCTTACTTCACTCTGTATAATCGGCTCCAGCGTCATCCACCTCATTAGAACTGATTCAAATGTATTCTTTTTAATAGCTGAGTAATACTCCATTGTGTATATGTACCACAGCTTTCTTATCCATTCATCTGCTGATGGACATCTAGGTTGCTTCCATGTCCTGGCTATTATAAACAGTGCCGCAATGAACATTGGGGTACACGTGTCTCTTTCAATTCTGGTTTCCTTGGTGTGTATGCCCAGCAGTGGGATCGCTGGATCATAAGGCAGTTCTATTTGCAATTTTTTAAGGAATCTCCACACTGTTCTCCATAGTGGCTGTACTAATTTGCATTCCCACCAACAGTGTAAGAGGGTTCCCTTTTCTCCACACCCTCTCCAGCATTTATTACTTGTTGACTTTTGGATCGCAGCCATTCTGACTGGTGTGAAATGGTACCTCATTGTGGTTTTGATTTGCATTTCTCTGATAATGAGTGATGTTGAGCATCTTTTCATGTGTTTGTTAGCCATTCGTATGTCTTCTTTGGAGAAATGTCTATTTAGTTCTTTGGCCCATTTTTTGATTGGGTCATTTATTTTTCTGGAGTTGAGCTGCATAAGCTGCTTGTATATTTTTGAGATTAGTTGTTTGTCAGTTGCTTCATTGCTTCACCAGTGTTTTAGAGTTTTCTATATATAGGTCTTTAGTTTCTTTAAGTAGATATATTCATAAGTATTTTATTCTTTTCATTGCAATGGTGAATGGAATTGTTTCCTTAATTGCTCTTTCTATTTTCTCATTATTAGTGTATAGGAATGCGAGGGATTTCTGTGTGTTGATTTTGTATCTTGCAACTTAACTATATTGATTGATTAGTTCTAGAAATTTTCTGGTGGAGTCTTTAGGGTTTTCTATGTAAAGGATCATGTCATCTGCAAACAGTGAGAGTTTATTCCTCTTTTCCAATTTGGATTCCTTTTATTTCTTTTTCTCTGAGAAGAAATATTTATATTCATACGTCTACCTTGATATCAAAGTAAATTAGAATCAAGTACAAATGGTAAAATAAAACCTATAAACTAGAAGAAAATCTATGGGTATATTGATATAAACTTAGGGTGAGGAAACGTTTCTATAAATGCTACCAAAAAGCAAAATCCATGAAGAAAAAAATAGTATCAATAAAACTATGTAAAAAATTCTATTTTAAAAATTGAAAACAAACCACACTGACAAAATCAAAATTAAAAATTGTCACTACATCAAAGCCTAACAGAGTTTTGTCAAAAGAATGCACTGGTCATAGCAAACACCTTCTTCCAACAGTGTTAGAGACAACTCTACAGATGAACATCACTGGATGGTCAATACAGAAATCAGATTGATTATATTCTTTTGCAGCCAAAGATGGAGAAGTTCTATACAGTCAACAAAAACAAACTGGGAGCTGACTGTAGCTCAGATCATGAACTCCTTTTGCCAAATTCAGACTTAAATTGAAGAAAGTAGGCAAAACCACTAGACCATTCAGGTATGACCTAAATCAAATCCCTTACGATTATACAGCAGAAGTGGTAAATAAATTCAAGGGATTAGATCTGATAGAGAGAGTACCTGAAGAGCTATAGATGGAGGTTCATGACATTGTACAGAAGGGAGTGATCAAGATCATCTCCAAGGGAAAAAAATGCAAAAAGGCAAAATGGTTGTCTGAGGAGATCCTACAAATAGCTGAGGAAAGAAGAGATGCTAAAGGCAAAGGAGAAAAGGAAAGATATAAGCAACTGAATGCAGAGTTCCAAAGAATAGCAAGGAGAGATGAGAAAGCCTTCCTCAGTGATCAGTGCAATGAAATAGAAGAAAACAATAGAATGGGAAAAACTAGAGATCTCTTCAAGAAAAAAAAAAAAAATATATATATATATATATAGATAGATAGATAGATATCAAGGGAACATTTCGTGCAAAGATGGGCACAATAAAGGACAGACATGGTATGGACCTAACAGAAGCAGAAGTTATTAAGAAGACATAGCAAGGATATACAGAATAACTATACAAAAAAGATCTTCATGACCCAGATAACCACAATGGAGTGATCACTGGACTAGAGCCAGATATCCTGGAATGCAAAGTCAATTGGGCCTTAGGAAGCATCACTATGAACAAAGCTAGTGGAGGTGATGAAATTCCAGTTGAGCTGTTTCAAATTCTAAAAGATGATGCTGTGAAAGTGCTGCACTCAATATGCCAGCAAATTTGGAAAACTCAGCAGTGGCCACAGGACTGGAAAAGGTCAGTTTTCATTCCAATCCCAAAGAAAGGCAATGTCAAAGAATGCTCAAACTACCGTACAATTGTACTCGTCTCACACTCTAGCAAAGTAATGTTCAAAATTCCCCAAGCCAGGCTTCAACAGTACATGAACTGTGACTTCCAGATGTTCAACCTGGATTTAGAAAAGGCAGAGGAACCAGCAATCAAATTGCTAACATCCACTGGATCAATGAGAAACAAGAGAGTCCCAGAAAAGCATCTACTTCTGCTTCATTGACTACACCAAAGCCTTTCACTGTGTGAATCACAAAAAACTGGAAAATTCTTCAAGAGATAGGAACACCAGACCACCTTACCTGCCTCCTGAGAAATCTGAATGCAGGTCAAGAAGCAACAAATAGAACTGGGCATGGAACAAGAGACTTCTTCCAAATTGAGAAAGAAATACATCAAGGCTGTATATTGTCACCCTGCTTATTTAACTTATATGCAAAGTACATCATGCGAAATGCCGCACTGAAAGAAGCATAAGCTGGACTCAAGATTGCAGGGAGAAATATCAATAACCTCAGAAATGCAGATGACACCACCCTTATGGGAAAAAGTGAAGAACTAAAGAGTCTCTTGTTGAACATGAAAGAGGAGAGTGGAAAAGTTGGCTTAAAACTCAACATTCAGAAAACTAAGATAATGGCATCTGGTCCAAATACTTCATGGCAAATAGATGGGGAAACAATGGAAACAGTGAGAGATTTTATATTTGGGGGCTCCAAAATCACTGCAGATGGTGACTGCAGCCATGAAATTAAAAGCACTTGCTCCTTGAAAGAAAAGCTGTGACCAACCTAAACAACATATTAAAAAGCAGAGACATTACTTTGTCTACAAAGGTCCATCTAGTCAAAGCTTTGCTTTTTCCAGTATTCATGTATGGATATGAGAGTTGGACCATAAAGAAAGCTGAGCGCTTAAGAATTGATGCTTTTGGACTGTAGAGTTGGAGAAGACTCTTGAGAGTCCCTTGGACTGCAAGGAGATCACACCTAAAGGAAATCAGTCCTGACTATTCATTGGAAGGACTGATGCTGTAGCTGAACCTCCAATAATGTGACCATCTTACATAAAGAACTGACTCCTTGGAAAAGACCCTGATGCTCGGAAAGATTGAAGGCAGGAGGAGAAGGGGACGACAGAGGAAGAGATGGTTGGATGGTATCACTGATTCGATGGACATGAGTTTGAGCAGGCTCCAGGAGTTGATGATGGACAGAGAAGACTGGCTTCTGCGGTCCATGGGGTCACAAAGAGTTGGACACGACTGAGTGACTGAACTGACATCAAACCAAAAACTTTCTGCACAGCCTAGGAAACCAAATAAAAATGTAACAATAGAATGGGAAAAAAATATATATCCTGAGCAGAAATATTTATATTCATACTTCTACCATGATATCAAAATAAATCAGAATCAAGTACAAATGGTATTCATATTTGCAAATCACATAACCACTTTTTCAAAATATATATGGAACTCATGCAACTTAATTAAAAAGTGAGCTGAGGAACTCAATAGTCATTTCCCAAAGAAGATATATGAATGGTCAATAGTATCTAATAACATCACTAATCATCATTTCAGTTCAGTTTATTCACTCAGTCGTATCTGACTCTGCAACCCCATGAATTGCAGCACATCAGGCCTCCCTGTCCATCACCAACTCCCAAAGTTCACCCAAACTCACATCCATCAAGTCCATGACGCCATCCAGCCATCTCATCCTCTGTTGTCCCCTTCTCCTCCTGCCCCCAATCCCTCCCAGCATCAGAGTCTTTTCCAGTGAGTCAACTCTTCGCATGAGGTGGCCAAAGTACTGGAGCTTCAGCTTCAGCATCATTCCTTCCAAAGAAATCCCAGGGCTGATCTCCTTTAGAATGGACTGGTTGGATCTCCTTACAGTCCAAGGGACTCTCAAGAGTCTTCTCCAACACCACAATTCAAAAGCATCAATTCTTTGGCACTCAGCCTTCTTCACAGTCCAACTCTCACATCCATACATGACCACAGGAAAAACCATAGCCTTGACTAGACGGACCTTAGTTGGCAATGTAATGTCTCTGCTTTTGAATATGCTATCTAGGTTGGTCATAACTTTTCTTCCAAAGAGTAAACATCTTTTAATTTCATGACTGCAGTCACCATCTGCAGTGATTTTGGAGCCCCCAAAAATACATGTGTATAAAACTATGACCATGTACATGTTGACCATGTTACAATTTTATTTATCAATTATACATTGATAAAGCTAGAAAATAAAGAGAAAACACACACAAAATGAGTAAAGACAACTAACCAAAAATATCCATATGCAAAAGGCAAACAATAAATTGGAAATATTTTATATTTTTGATAAAGAGGTAATATCATTTGTATATAGAGATCCTATAAAGTATTTTTTAAAATTCCAATAAAATGTGAGCAAATAAGCATTTCACAAAGTATGAAATACAAATTGGCATTTAATAGGTGAAGTTTCAATCAGTAATAGGGAAATGCAAATTAAGCAACAATTAAGATATTATGTTTTGTCTGCTCAATTAACTGAGATGAAAAACCAATGACAAAATGCAGTCTGGGTGAAGACATAGGGAAATGAGTTATCGCAGGCACTGCAAAAATGGTACAAACAAGTACAGTCAATCTGGAGGAAACTTTATAATATTAACCTAAAACTTTAAATATGTTTACCCCCTAAATGGGCTTCCCAGGTGACAGATGGTAAAGAATCTGCCTGCATTGTGGCAGATCAGGATTCAATCCCTCGGTCAAGAAGATCCCCTGGAGAAGCAAACGGCAGCCCACTCCAGTATTCTTGCCTGAAGAATTCCATGGACAGAGGAGCCTGGAGGGCTACAGTTCACAGGGTTTCAAAGACTTGGACATGACTGTGCAACTAACACACATACACATACACACACACACACACACACACACACACACACACCCTAAATAGAAAACATCATTTTTAGAAGTTCATCTCAAGTAAATAACCAGACAAATTTATAAGATGTATGTATTAATTTCCTAAAATAATCATAAACAATATAAAGGGAAATTATGTATGTCCTAAAGATTAAGATTTTATTAAATAATGCACAGTACATGGGCTTCCCAGGTGGCACTCGTGGCAAATAACCACCAGCAGTCTCATAATGAAGGAGACATAAAAAACATGGGTTCAATCCCTGGGTGGGGAAGATCCCCTGGAAAAGCACATGGCAACCTACTCCAGTATTCTTGCCAGGAGAATCCCACTGACTGAGGAGGCTGGCGGGCTATAGTCTGTGAGGTTACAAACAGTTGAACACCATTGAAACCATTTATCATGCACACATAGTACATCCACACAATGTAGTATTATAAAGCCACTATAAAAGTTAATACTGATTTTATAGTTATAGCCACAGAAAAATATTTATTAACACATTTGAGGTTAAAAAATAAAGCAAGTTAAGTGGTACCTTTTTACAGACATAGAAAAAAAAATCAAAAATTCATATGGAGCCATGAAGGATAGCAAATAGTCAAATCAATCTTGAGAATAAAGAACAAAGCTGGAGGCATTATGTCTTGATTTCAAAATATATTACAAAGCTATGATAATCAAAAAACAGTATGATACAAGCATAATGGCAGACATACAGTCAATGAAACAGAATAGAGAACCCAAAAATAAACCTGTGCATATAAGATCAACTGACCATCAATAAAGATGCAAAAAAATACACAATGGGAAAAGGATAGTCCCTTGAACAAATGGTGTTGGAAAGGGTGGGAAGAACTAAGATAACAGCATTAACATATATACATTACCAAGTGTAAAACAAATAGAAGGAGCTCATCTAGGTGCACTGGAGTGATGTACAGGGGTAGGATGCAGAGAGGTGAGAAAAAGACTCAAGAGAGAGGAGACATATGTATACATACAGCTGAATCAAAACACTGTACAAGAGAAACTAACACAATATTATAAAGCAATGATACTCCAATTAAAAACAAACTTAAAAAAAGAATATCCATAAGCAAAATAATAAAATTAGATCCTTATTTTGCACCACACAAAAATAACTCAAAATAGATTAAAGACAAACATAAAACCTGGAACTGTAAAATTCCTAGAATAAAACATAGGTGAAAAGCTTCATGATGTTGGTCTTGGCAATGACTTCTTAGGTATGATATCAAAAAACACAGGAAACAGAAGCAAAAACAGACAAACAGGATTACATCAAACTAAAAAGCTTCTGTTCAGCGAAGAAAACAGTCAACACAATGAAAGACAATCTATGGAAAGGGAGAAACACCTGTAAATTCTGTATCTGAGAAGAGGTTACTATCAAAATACACAGATGGAACTCCTACAGTTCAATAGTAAAAACACAAGTAACCCAATTTAAAAATGGACAAAGGCATTCAATAGACATTTCCCCAAATAAGATATACATATGGAAAGTAAGTATTTGAAAAAATGCTCAACATCACTAACCATCAGAGAAATGCAAACCAAAACCACCATGAAATATTACCTATTTGTTAGAATGGTTATTATAAAAAAAAAAAAGGGCAGCAAATGTTAATAAGGATGTGGAGAAACTGGAACCTTATTAATGGGAGTGCAAAATGGTGCAGCCACTATGGAAAACAGTATGGACGTTTTTCCAAAAATTGAAAGTGGAACTACCACACGATCCAGCATTCTCACTTCTGGGCATTTATATAAAAGAACTGAAATCATGATCTCAAGAGCTATTAACACTCCCCTGTTCATTGCAGCATTGCAATAGCCATAGATCTGGAAATAATCTAAATGTCTATCAGTGGATGAACAGATAAAGAAACTATGGTATATACCTACAATGGAATATTTGTTGTTGTTGTTTAGTCACTAAGTCATATCCAAATCTTTTGCATCCACCAGATTCCTCTGTCCATGGGATTTCCCAGGCAAGAGTACTGGTATGGGTTGCCAATTCCTTCTCCAGAAGATCATCCCGATCCAGGGATTGAACATCTCCTACATGGAGGCAGATTGTTTTCTGCTAAGCCACCAGGGAAACCCAATGGAATATTATTCACCTTTAAAAAAGAAGAAATCCTGCAATACACAACAGTGATGAAGCTTGTAGACCCAATGCTAAGGGAAATAAACCAGTACATAAGAACAAACATCACATGATTCCACTTCAATGGCATATCTAAAGTGTTCAGATTCATAGAATCAGAGAGTGGAATAGTGGGTTCCAGGTGAAGAGGGTAGAAGGAAATGGAAAATGCCAATCAATGGACATAAACCTCTAGAGATCTGCTGTAAACACTGTGCTTAAAGTTAACAATACTGTATTGTACACTTAAATATTTGTTAAGAGAATTGATCTCACGTTAAGTGTTCTTCTCATAATTTTTAAATGATAAAATTAAACTTAAAAAAATTTAATAAAAAGAAAATGTTGAAAAATAGATTAGGAAAATATATGTTACAAATTTATACAAGTATATATATACTTGAAGCTACATAGGTGAAAGAATATTTATTACATTTAAGTCAAAATTGGTATAAAAATATACCATATAGTATATATTTTACATGTAAACACTAAGTGGTTAGATCATGGATGGCTTTCATCTTTTTAATCCTTTACCTTTGTTTTAAAATATTTTTAAAAGCATGCATCTTTTTTATAATCAGAAAAGTAATTAATAAAATTTTCTTATAAATAATATCATTCCTTAGTGGGATAAAAAATTAGGTTATATTTTAGTCTAAATATTACATTCCATTTGATATGTATCTATTTAGGCTAAAAAGTTCAGAAACTTTATATTGCTCATGCCACAAATTTAGTCCTTCTCAAAAATCTTTTGCTTTCTTCAAAAAAAAAACTTCATTTATGGAAAACCTTTTTAATACTTTTAAAGAAAAATTAATAAATACCTGTATATCTCAACTAAGGTTTTCAGTAGAGGATCAGAGAAGCCTAGACTGTATGATTCCCACCTCTCACAAAAAAATTCAGAGATACAGCTCCTCTTATAGGCAGTAAAACAGTGCCAACAAACACCCACATACTAAAAAAAAAACTTGAGTTGAAAAAAAAAAGAAAAACTTGTCTGTTAGAGTATGTTAAATACTCAAGAAGTGAATTCTCATTTGATTCTCCCTCTGATGTGATGTGGTACTACTAACAAGTCTTTCTAAAGATGGTAAAAAGTTCCTTCATATCACCCAGCCTGGGAGGTATGCCATTGTCAAATATGCAGAATTAGAAACATCTCTACAAAGACTAGTAATAAAAAGACCCTTAAGAAATACTTGAGTTTTTGTCACATGTTTTATAATTTGACTTTTACATTTTGTTTAATTTTCTTTTTTCATAGTTAGTTCTTATGCTAGTAAATAACAGAACCATTATAGGATATTTTATTAATCTGCCATTCTTTTAGCCTTCTCTAATATTCCTCTACTCAGTATTTAGAAAATAAATTGTAAATAGATAAGTTACTTAACCACTCATAAAAAAGGTGTTTAGTATGAGGTAAAGCCACATACTAAACCTGTAGCTCTGAATTACGTCCATGAGTTTCCCTCTACTTACACATCACATGTGCTTTTTTCAGACTCATGGCACTGTGCAGATACAATTTGCAAATGCTTGATTTATTGTTTTTCCTTCCTTTTCCCCAAAGCTCAGTTGACTGTTATTTCTGTTGGCTCCTTAAGGTGTCTTGGGACAACTGATAATTGCCAGACTTAACCTGAACCCTACAAGTTACAAGAGCTTGGAGACCTCAGCTGTCACTTCTGTTTCCATGGAAACTCAAATCAGATTGCCAAAAATGAGGTTAGTCACTTAAAAATCATATTACTTTTAAAGAAACAAATACTGCCCACCACCACCATATAATTTGAAAGAGTGTTTTGTTGAAAGCCATTTTCTTATTTTTAAGGATTAAATACCTGTTGCCATGGTAGCAGATTAATAAACTACAAAGACAGAGCTGAGCTCTAAAAGCTCCCACTGACAACAACACCTACACCCTCTGAGTCCACTGTGCTCAGGAAGCCACCTGCAGTGTGGGTCTCTAAACATGGTTTCTTAAATAATAATAAAGAATGACTTTGTTTCTATACATATAGTTTCCCACAAATGGAATACATTGATTAAATAGTGATAGGAGGATTTTTGTAATAATGACAATGGTGGTGGTGGTGAAGTCGCTCAGTCGTGTCCGACTCTTTGCGACCCCATGGACTATAGCCCACCAGACTCCTCAGTCCATGGAATTTTCCAGGCAAGAGGACTGGAGTGGGTTGCCATTTCCTTCTCCAGAGGATCTTCCCAACCCAGGGATCGAACCTGGGTCTCCCGCACTGCAGGCAGACGCTTTAACCTCTGAGCCAATAATAAGTACTTATAATCAACTGTCTACAGCGGGACCAAAAATGTTCAAGGTGGTTGTTGTTGTTTAGTCACTTAGTCATGTCCGACTCTTTGCGACTGTAGGCCCCCAGGCTCCCCTGTCCATGGCATCTCCCAGGCACATCATATATGTTTCCCACAAATGGAATACATTGATTAAATAGTGATAGGAGGATTTTTGTAATAATGACAATGGTGGTGGTGGTGAAGTCGCTCAGTCGTGTCCGACTCTTTGCGACCCCATGGACTATAGCCCACCAGACTCCTCAGTCCATGGAATTTTCCAGGCAAGAGGACTGGAGTGGGTTGCCATTTCCTTCTCCAGAGGATCTTCCCAACCCAGGGATCGAACCTGGGTCTCCCGCACTGCAGGCAGACGCTTTAACCTCTGAGCCAATAATAAGTACTTATAATCAACTGTCTACAGCGGGACCAAAAATGTTCAAGGTGGTTGTTGTTGTTTAGTCACTTAGTCATGTCCGACTCTTTGCGACTGTAGGCCCCCAGGCTCCCCTGTCCATGGCATCTCCCAGGCACAAATACTGGAGTGGCTTGCCATTTCCTTCTCCACAGGATCTTCCCAACCAAATAATCTCCAGTCCTCACTATTATTAACTCCATTTTCTCATGGAAGGTTTCATAGGTATAGACAAGGTAGCCATGATTTTAACTCAACTCTGTCCTGGTTTGGGGTGAAGGTTTGCCTCTTATTCTTTTCAAAGTGCAGCAGGGAACAGGAACAGAATATTTAATTCCTGCCCTCACTGCCAACACAGGTGTATGCCCACATAGTCATACCACACAATCCATGCGGGTGATCCAATCCAGATATAGTGAATGAGGTAAGAGGAAATTGGACCTCATCTTTTAATGCTTAATATTTTTAGTGCTTAACAGTGTTTAAGCACTGTTAGCTCCTTCTCCAATCAGGTCATAAAAAGAATGTCTAGGTGCCACTGAAGCCCAAACATGGATCCTAATCTCACAAGCCTACAACTTTCGATGGAGTTAAATGCAATATTGCTTCCCGCTTTACATGTCACCTTCTCACCACCAACTATAACCTACCATATAAACTAAACAATGCTTAGAGTAGAGGCTTTATATGTAACATAGGTGTGCTGATTTAAATGAACTAATAACTTCTTTGAAATTCTTAGTCAAATAATGAAAGTATTGGTCAATTATTGATTGCAGCAAGAACTGAACAGATACATTATTTTACCCTGAAATAACATTTTTCTGGTTTACTTGAGAGTGTACACTTCTACTGTGCCCTCAAAGGCATAGGTGACCACACATTGTTCAGAAAGTTAGATAGGGACAGTCATGCTCATTATGTCTTACTTGAAATTAATTCTGTCAGAGTTAAAAATAAACCCCCAAAAGCTCTGCAGACATACTTAGTAGAAATTGGATCCTCTCAACATAAAACAGCTGTCTTCCACATTTTTTCTCAGGCAAAATGTAGATGGGAACCTGACATAGCAGATTTTGTCTCCAGGCGAAATGAAATGGATGATTTTAATGTCAGTACAAGAAAAAGAGATGGGGCAGTTCCCCAAAGAGCAACTCGGTGCTCACTTTTAATTTATGTCAATATTTTTCTATTGAAGTAGGAAAGGAAGCCATAGAAGAGGACATTTTTTTGGAGGAGCAGAGTTGAGGCATTGCTGACATCACAATCACACACTATTTAACCTTGACCTATTTGGATTCTTTGCTGTACTGCTAAGGTTATTTCTAAATTAAAGAGCTTAGAAAGCATGACATCAAAGGCCTAAGGGACATTTAATTTGAAGATACAATTACAGTGTTTCCTAAAATCATAGGGACCTCTCCAAAGACCAAACACTCTGAAAACTAATTCAAAAACCTTATTCCTCAAGGAAAAAAGTGATTTTTCCAAATATATATACATATATATATAATGTTTCCATTTGTAACTTATTACAGCTAACAAGCTGCTCCATCAATTTTCAGATCTTTAGAAGTGATACTTAGAAATTTCCAAACCTCTGTGCTCATCCATGATGTTAATCACCACAGTAATCCAAATGAAACTACAATAAACCAAAAATCTGTAGCAATCAAGGAAAATGTATTCCAAATGGGTAAGCAAATAAAAAGATTCAAATTTTAATTACACTTGCCAAGGTATAAATTAAAACTAAGAAAGTACAACCTGCCTACACCAGAAATGGAAGATAAACCCTAAACTGTATATTTATATACCCACAAATTCCAGTTAAGCAAGTAAACAATCATTAAACAGAGATCCCTGTACTTACAATAAATATTATCTTTAAAAATGTCAAGAATTCTCTCAAATACACTTCCAATGCATGACAAGTTTCTCCCTCTTCTACTCCTCTTCTGTCTACAGTAGGTAATAGTTACCCAAAATGTCCATGACCTAACCCTTGGAACCTATGGATATGTTTGTTACATGGCAAAAGGTACTCAGCAGATGTAATTTTAATCTTTAAATTAAAAAGATTACCCTGAATTTTCTCAGCCATCTCAATCTAATCTCACAAGCTCTACAAAGTAGAGAAGTTCTCCAGCTGGAAGGAGATGAAGAAGGCAAATGAGAATCCAAGCATGAGGCTTCAATAGACTGTTGGTGTTTCTGAGATCCATATCTTGATATTTCTGGCAGATTCAAAATAGCAGAGGGTAAAGAATAAAGGGGAAGAAAAAGGTAAGCCAAGTTCTTTAACCTCCCCAAACTTTAGTTTCCTCAGCTATAAACTGGAGAGAAAGTTGGTTTCCTGACAGGTTAAGGAATGAATAAAAGGTTTAATAAATGTAAAAACATGTAGAAAATGCTTAATCCATCTCAGTCTCCTCTTCACAGTCTCTTTTAACACTTCCTGGAGATTGCAATCCCAAATTCAAGAAACACTATTTCAACCACTCCATCCCTAGGTAGCTGCACAAAGCAATGAAAGTTTATAGGACAGACTTGATCAAAGTGATTTAAATCTTCCTGGAAAGCATTTCCAAGGACTATCCCATGGAAGTCAGGCCTGAGGTCACATAAGAACTGATAATGATTCCCAACAACTCAGATAAAAGAAAAGGATATTCTTACAATGTCAAATTTATATTGATCTTCTTACAGTCTGAATAACAAAAATAACTTTTGAAATAATTTTAATAAATTATAAAAACAGAATATATCAAAAAAAAGGCATAAAAAGCAAAAGGAGTAACTAAGGACAGGAGTAGTAAGAACTGAACAAAGATAATCTACCTAATTCTAGTGTAGAAAATTATAGTGTAGAATATATGCTGACAGTATTATAGCTGAAGAGATGGTAGGAAACAATTACCAATAACTTTTGTAAGTAAATTGGTTGAACTGGGTGAATTGATTATTAGATGAATTGATTAATGGGAGAACTGATTCTCAGATATCAGCCAGATTCTCAGATTCTTGGCCAGCATCTCACTGGTACAAAAAGATGCTCAATACATATTTGTTGAATAAATGGTGAATACTGGTATCATATTTGGCCTTAAATTTATCTTTAAAATTCCTGGAATCATGTTATTATGCTAAAAATAAAAAGAATCAATTATCTACCCACCTCTTTTCCAAACTTCTAACCAACAGTATTTGTTGCAGTTGTTGTTTAGTTGCTAAGTTGTGTCCAACTCTTTTCCATGACCCCATGAACTATAGTCTGCTAGTCTCCTCTGTCCATGAGATTTCCCAGACCAGAATACTGGAGTGGGTAGCCGTTTCTTCTCCAAGGAATCTTCCTGACCCAGGAATTGAACTTGCCTTTCCTATATTGGTGGGCAGATTCTTTACCACTTAACCACCAGATTATAGAAACTTTAAAAAACTACACTAAGTAAAATTTTACTTTTAATCTATCAATTTTACAGTTTTGGCAAGTTAACAAAGTTCATCTCTCATAGAAACTTTAGATGATAAAATATAACATACTATCTCTGAAAATATAACTCATTACATTAAGTCTGAGAATCATTCATGACTCAAAATTATTTTAAAATTTGTACTGTGCATGTATGTGCAATTGCTCAGTCATGTCAGTTCTTTGTGACCCCACAAACTGTAGCTCACCAAGCTCTTCTTTCCATGGGATTTTTTTAGGCAAGAATACTGGAGCGGGTTGCCATTTTCTCCTCCAGAAAATGTGTACTAGACTTTCATGTGACAGTCGTTCAGTCATGGCTGACTCTTTGCAACCCCATGGACTCTACAGTCCATGGAATTCTGCAGGCCAGAATACTGGAGTGGGTAGCCTTTCCCTTCTCCAGGGGATCTTCCCAGCCCAGGGATCCAACCCAGTCTTCCGCATTACAGGCAGATTCTTTACCAGCAGAGCCACCAGGGAAGCCCAAGAAGACCGGAGTGGTTAGCCTATGCCTTCTCCAGGGGATCTTCCCGACCCAGGAATCGAACCGGGGGTCTCCTGCATTGCAGGCAAATTCTTTTTCAACTTAGCTATAGGGAAGCACAGATCAAACAGGCAAAATACTTGTTGATTTGATAATTTAGGGTTACAATAAAGAGTTTAAATATTGAGGGCCCTTTGTGTCCCTTGAGTTTATTAGTGACTGACTATGCCTGCATGTTAAGTAGTTTATGCCATGCCCTACTGTTTGTGGTGACCTCACAGACTGTAGCTCGCCAGGCCCATCTATCCATGGACTTCTCCAGGCAAGAATATTCAAGTGGGTTTCCAAGCCATCCTCCAGGGGATCTTCCCAGCCCAGGGATTGAACACACGTCTCCTATGCCTCCTGTATTAGCAGGCGGGTTCTTTACCACTAGTGCCACATGGGGAAGACCATACTTTAACATAAGAATCAGACATTTTTAGCTGTTCTAGCAAGGGAGTCATGTGAGTGTGGGAAGAGATGACCTCAATGAAGAAATGACACCTAAGATGACACTAGCCCTCAAAAGTTGGGAGTTTCCCAGTAAACAGTGAAGGAGGAGCACTCTTGGCAGAATATCTCATAAGGATCACTGGATTCAAGTCCTTGAGGTCAGGAAAACTAGAGTGGGTTTGAGGAACTGAAAAGTGTTCAGTATGCCAAGAATGTGATATATGAAGGGGAAAAAATATTACAATGTAGGAATGAAAATCTGTAGGAGGAGTTAGCCACTGCTAGGCTTTGTCAGATATTTTAAAACAATTAGATTTCCTTTCCCAAGGTATAGAAGAAAAACCTACATTTGGATATGCATGTTTCTTCTAAATTTTTCTTTTAGTTTATATTTATATTTTAATGACCTTATTGTTTCTTTATTTTTAAAACTGGGCTTAAATTTTTAAGAATAATAACATATCTACCACTTATAACATACATTCCACATTAAGTAATGTGAAGAAAATGTCACTGGCCTTTCTAAATGCAAGTTTAAATGAATTTCTTAAACAATTAACAGACTAGATCTCTCTATATTAAAAGGATAGTTTAGCTGCCTCAGCAGTCATATACCTTCTCTATAAAATTGTTTGATTTTGGCAATACCAATGGCAAGAATACATAGAAGAACTGTACAAAAAAGATCTTCACGATTGACTCATGATGTACTCTGCATAGAAGTTAAATAAGCAGGGTGACAATATACAGCCTTGATGGACTCCTTTTCCTATTTGAAACAGTCCAGTTCTAACTGTTGCTTCCTGTACTGCATACAGATTTCTCAAGAGGCAGGTCAGGTGGTCTGGTATTCCCATCTCTTTCAGAATTTTCCACAGTACAAAAAAGATCTTCACTAACCAGATAATCATGATAGTGTAATCACTCATCTAGAGCCAGACATCTTGGAATGTGAAGTCAAGTGGGCCTTAGAAAGTATCACTACGAACAAAGCTAGTGGAGGTGATGGAATTCCAGTGGAGCTATTTCAAATCCTGAAAGATGATGCTGTGAAAGTACTGCACTCAATATGCCAGCAAATCTGGAAAACTCAGCAGTGGCCACAGGACTGGAAAAGGTCAGTTTTCATTTCAATCTCAAAGAAAGGCAATGCCAAAGAATGCTCAAACTACCACACAATTGCACTCATCTCACATGCTAGTAAAGCAATGCTCAAAATTCTCCAAGCCAGGCTTCAGCAATACGTGAACTGTGAACTTCCAGATGTTCAAGCTGGTTTTAGAAAAGGCAGAGGAACCAGAGATCAAATTGCCAACATCCGCTGCATCATGGAAAAAGCAAGAGAGTACCAGAAAAATATCTATTTCTGCTTCCACTAGCTTTGTTCATAATGGTGCTTCCTAAGGCCAACTGACTTCACATTCCAGTATGTTTGGCTCTAGGTGAGTGATCACACCATCATGGTTATCTGGGTCATTATGATTTTGTTTTATATAGTTCTTCTGTGTATTCTTTCCACTTCTTAATATCTTCTGCTCCTGTTAGGTCCATACCATTTCTGTCCTTATTGTGCCCGTCTTTACATGAAATGTTCCCTTGGTATCTTGAATTTTCTTAAAGAGACTCTAGTTTTTCCCATTCTATTGTTTTCTTTTATTTTTTTGCACTGATCACTGAGGAAGGCTTTCTTATCTTTCTGTGCTATTCTTTGCAACTCAGCATTCAAACGGGGATATCTTTCCTTTTCTCCTTTGACTTTAGCTTCTCTTCTTTTCTCAGCTATTTCTAAGACTTCTCAGAGAACCATTTTGCTTTCTTGCATTTCCTTTTCTTGGGGATGGTCTTGATCTCTGCCTCCTGTGCAATGTCACGAACCTTTGTCCATAGTTCTTCAGGTTCTCTGTCTATCAGATCTAATTCCTTGAATCTGTTTGTCACTTTCGCTGTATAATAGTAAGGGATTTGATTAAAATCATACCTCAATGGTCTAGCGGTTTTCCCTACTTTCTTCAATTTAAGTCCGAATTTTGCAAATAAGGAGTTACCTATAAAGTCAGGGACTAATTAGACTGTCTGTGGTTTGGTGTCTGGACACATGTTTATTGTTTTTCTTCATAATGCAGTCAGAGCTGTATTTCTGGCCTTGAAGCTTAACTCAGAAAAAGCCTGTGACACACCGTGAGAGGTCATCATTACAAGTAGATGCTGGATTGAAAACAGCTGTTCTCTCTCTGCTGGTGGAGCAAGAGGTCTGGCTTTGTTATTGGCCATGTTTGAGATGTGTTCCCTTGTGTCCAGAAATAGGTGCTGAATTAATCATCTTGTCCTAAGCACAAACTCTTGGGATAATATTCAAAGAACAAAACTGAGAGCTTTTTATGGTTCAAGAGCTTTCTAAAATGAGGAAATAGAATGGATACCCGGTCACCAGGAAAGATGATTTTTTTTTCCTTTATGTAATTTATAATTGTCCCTTATATAAGACCTGTTAAGGAATTAGCATAATGTTCTCTTCACCTCTGTGTCCTTCTTAGTGGCAAAAATCTATTCCATATTAGGACATTTAGGAATAATCACTTCTCAAAAGTTTGAGCCAGTAGAACCCTAAAGTTATTCCTGTTCTCAGTCCTACTCTTTGAAGAATATACACACATTCCCCTAAGAATTTTAAGAACATACATTTATTCATCACTAAATATCTGTTGTGACCCTACTTTGTGCCAGACACTCTCTGTGCATTGAGAATATAGCAATAAATGAGACAAACACTACTTTCAGGATGCTTATACCATATTAATAGAATTAATTAGTCTTTCATGTGCTCAGGAACTAAGAACAGTATTCTACTTGAAACTTCTAAAATAAATGAATCATTTAAAAATAAGTTCTCAAAAACTTATTGTTACACTTTCATTCCATATTTTACTCTATGATCTCTTAATACTTATTTAGTTCAGTTCAGTCGCTCAGTTGTGTCCGACTCTTTGCGACCCCATGATTCGCAGCACGCCAGGCCTCCCTGTCCATCACCAACTCCCGGAATGCACTCAGACTCACATCTATCGAGTCAGTGATGCCATCCAGCCATCTCATCCTCAGTTGTCCCCTTCTCCTCCTGCCCCCAATCCTTCCCAGCATCAGAGTCTTTTCCAATGAGTCAACTCTTCGCATGAGGTGGCCAACGTACTGGAGTTTCAGCTTTAGCATCATTCCTTCCAAAGAAATCCCAGGGTTGATCTCCTTCAGAATGGACTGGTTAGATCTCTTTGCAGTCCAAGGGACTCTCAAGAGTCTTCTCCAACACCACAGTTCAAAAGCATCAATTCTTCGGTGCTCAGCCTTCTTCACAGTCCAACTCTTACATCCATACATGGCTACTGGAAAAACCATAGCCTTGACTAGATGGACCTTTGTTGACAAAGTAATGTCTCTGCTTTTGAACATGCTGTCTAGGTGGTTATAACTTTCCTTCCAAGGAGTAAGCGTCTTTTAATTTCATGGCTGCAGTCACCATCCTCAGTGATTTTGGAGTCCAAAAAAATAAAGTCTGACACTGTTTCCACTGTTTCCCCATCTATTTCCCATGGAGTGATGGGACTGGATGCCATGATCTTCATTTTCTGAATGTTGAGCTTTAAGCCAACTTTTTCACTCTCTTCTTTTACTTTCATCAAGAGGCTCTTTAGTTCTTCTTCACCTTCTGCCATAAGGGTGGTGTCTTCTGCATATCTTAGGTTATTGATATTTCTCCTGGCAATCTTGATTCCAGCTTGTGCTTCTTCCAGCCCGGAAAACATATCCCTAAATCAAAAAAAAATCATTTATTCCAAAGATGTGGAGAACTATTGTTACATGACCTCTATAAAAATGATTCTTAAACTGGAAAACTTATTAAAATATAGATTCAGTGTATCTGGGATGAGGCCCAAGATTATTCTCCATTCCTCAGGTTTCCAGGTAATGCTAATGCTGTTGATCCATGGCTATCAAGGAACTGAATATCAAGGCACTGTTCAGCATCATTGGGTATTCTCTGGTAGCCCAGACAGTGAAGAATCTGCCTGCAATGCAGGACACCTGGATTCAATCCCTGGGTTAGGAAGATCCTCTGGAGAAGAGTATGGCTACCCACTCCAATATTCTCGCCTGGAGAATCTCCACGGACAGAGGAGCCTGGCAGGCTTCAATCCATGGGGTCGCAAAAAGTCAGACACAAATGAATGACTAGGCACATATGATAGCATTATGGACTAATGTACGCATTTTATTCTACTACTCAGTTACAAAATTCTTTATTTTATTCCTCATAGTAAAAGTTGTCCAACATGACTCTCCAAGACAAGTAGTGGTTATTTATAATGTTCCCATCATATAGCAAAGACTATAAAAATATTTATAGTAAAGATTATGATCATTCAATTTATCATTCAATACATTTATGGTCTAGCAAGTAGGGGATTGTATAACATAGTGGTTGGAGTTTCTGATTTAGAATCAGAAAATCCCTATGAACTAAGTAATATCAAGCAAGTTACTTAATCTCCCTAAACCTGTTTCTTCATTTATAAAGTGGGGATGACTAATATTACTTGCCACATAAGGTGATTATAAGATTAAATGAGAAAATGCATATAAAAACCTCTCATAATTCCCTGGGTCAGAAAGATCCCTGGTGTAGGAAATGGCAATCCACTCCAGTATTCCTCCCTGGAGAATCCCATTGTCAGAGAAGCCTGGCGGGCTGCAGTCCATGGAGTCACAAGAGTCAGACACGACTGAGTACACACACACCCACACACATACTTTCTGACACACACTGTGTGGTTAATAAATGCTAGTTTTCCCATTATTATATGCAAGGGCTGGAAATGATAAAAAGCAAGGATGACTCTTATCCTGTCCTCAGAGAAGGCACACTTTGGCATGAAGATGTAATGTGTGTGCTAATAACTAATTCAATGTGGAAAGAAAGAAGAGCAAAAGTGCAGCTGGAGTCTAGAGGAAGTGATCGATTCCATTTGGGGAACATGACAGCTGACCCTTATTGAGGACTCACTGTGTATCACTCGGTCAGCGTTCAAGTGCTTTTTATTAATTTATTAAATCCTCACAACACCCCTGCAGTAGGTTAACCCTTTAATCTTCATTTTGTAGAGGAGGAAACCACAGTGGGGTAAGGTTGACTTCCTCACAAATAAGCAGTAGTTGTCTAGGTGCCAAATTGAATCTGATATCTGGGTCTACCTACTAAGCACTGTATTTCTGTTGTCCAGTCACTAAGTGAAGTCTGAAGCTTTGCAACCCCATGGACTGGAGCCCGCCAGGCTCCTCTGTTCATGGGATTCTCCAGGTAAGAATACTGGAATGGGTTGCCATTGCCTTCTTCAGGGATCTTCCCCAACCAGGGATCGAACCTGTGTCTTCTGCACCTCTTGCATTGGCAGGCAGATTCTTTACCACTGAGCTGCCAGGGAAGCCAACCACTGTGCTAGTCTCACCAAAAACAAAACAAAGCTGAGGGTAATCCCTAAGTTTGCTTTTAGGAACCAGGCAGTCTCAATTCCTGGGGTGGGAAAAGATGATTGAGGAAAGGGATTACAGAAGCTGAGAATGGAAAATTGAAGCAAGTATGGAAAACAGAATAATTTGGGATTCTGGGGTACATAGTAATAGGAGTACCTGAGTATATGGGCTGGATAACTTGATTTCTCTGAGATTTTATTGACATGATGTTAATGCCCAGGAAATACAGATTGCTTTAGAGCTTGGATTCACACACATGGTGTTCTTTAGAAAAGACAGCTTCAATGGAAAAGACCACAAAAGCCTCGCTGCTGATGTATATTTCGGAGAAACATTTTCTCTCAGAATATGAAAAACCAGAATCTTTCTTGGTTAGATTTGAGTGAAATGTGTGTTGTTTTCCTTTCCAGGTCTAAAGAATGGTTTATTCATCCATATATACTTTCAAACCATCTAATGCTGTTTTAAGAGGAATACATATTTGTCAAATGTTAGCAGCGATTTCCTTTCTTTTACCATCGGGCATTTCCGTTTCTTCATCCAGTAGCTAAAGACTTGCGTGGACAGACTCTGTCCAATCTGTCTGCTTTATTATCTTGGAACTTCAGCTATGGTTCATATATATAGTCTCTGGCCCATTGCTTCTCTGTTTTCCCACTTCTAAAACTAATAGCTAACTCTCTCTCTCTCTCTCTCATTTTCCTGTTGTTCCTTCTCTCTCACACAATGGTCATACACACATGATTCAAGAAATTTAAATAGGTTTATAGCTCCAACATTCAATATCAGAATAATGTTGAATGAATATATTCTCTGGGATCTATTGAAATGCAGTGATGCTGACTTTAAACCAAACCAAGATATTTCAAAGTATCATTTGAGAAGAACTTCCCATTTCTCAGGAGAACATTATTTCTGGTCTCAGGTGTTATTTCAAATATTTCCAATATCCATGATCTTTTTTTTTCCCTGTATAGATGTCATGTCCTAGGAAACACGCAGATAAGTACCCTAGGTTATGCCAGTTTTGTAAAGGAAAGGCAAGCCTCTAAGCATTTCTCATTGAAATGTTTTGTCTTAGAGGCTTGAATCTGGAGGTTTATGTCCCACCTCTGCTGTTTTTGCGATTGTATTTAATGATGTGTACATACATATACATATGTATATATATCAGAAGTAAACAAGAGGTCTGTCTTGGAACTCAATTCAGCAAAACAATGAACTGAATTCTATCCACTCCTCCTTTTCCCATCTTCTATTTTAGCTATTTTCTACTTTAGAAGAAAATTGCAAATGTTAACAGAGAGAAGTTAAATTATCAGCTCATTTTCATATGTGTATTTTCATGTGGCATTGATGGCTAAATAATGGCCCTGAATATGTCTACATCCTAATCTCTAGAGTCTGTGACTATGTTACCTGACATGGTAAAAGAGACTTCACATATGTTAATTAAGAATCTTTACATGGGATGAGAATTCTGGATTATGCAAGTGATTGCAATGTATTCACAAGGATCTTTATGAGAGGGATACAGGAACATTAGAGTGAGAAGAGATGTGATGAACTAAGCTGGGTTGGAGAGAGGTGGGCCATGAACCAAAGAATACAAGCAGCCTCTAACAAGCTGGGAAAGTCAAGGGAAAAGATTCTCTGCAATAGCCTCTAGAGGAAGTGCAACTCTATTGACACCTTGATTTTAGACCCCTTTTGGAATTCTGACCTCCAGAACTACAAGATAAGAAATTTGCTTTGCTTTAAGCTCCAATACTTTGGTCATCTAATGTAAAGAGCTGACTCATTGGGAAAAAAAAAAACCTTAATGCTGGAAAAAGATTGGAGGCAGGAAGAGAAATGTTGAGGAAGGATGAGATGGTTGGATGGCATCAATGACTTAATGGACATGAGTTTGAGCAAACTCTGGGAACTGATGAAGGCCAAGGAAGCCAGGTGTGCTGCAGTCCAGGGGTTACAAAGAGTTGGACCTGACTTAGTGACTGAAAAACAAGCCATTGCATTTTGGCAATTTGTGGGAGCAACAGTAGGAACCGAATACAGCTATTGGTGGATGTATTGCAAGTGTTAGTGCAAACGCAAACCTAATCATTGAGTTTCTACCACTGCAGGTGTACTGTGCTTAGTTGCTCAGTCAAGTCTGACTCTTTGCAACCTCATAGACTGTAGCCTGCCAGGCTCCTCTGTCCATGGGATTTTCCAGGCAAGAATACTGGAGTGGGTAGCCATTCCCTTCTCCAGGGGATCTTCCCAACTCAGGGATTGAACTCAGGTCTCCTGCATTGCAGGCAGGTTCTTTACCATCTGAGCTAACAGGGAAGCCCTCTACCCCTGTATAACTAGCCGCAAATTATTGTTCAAGACAATGTCAAATGTAAAGAATGTTAAAAATTTTATTATATTTGACCTACTGTAGTTGTCAGGAATACATAATTATATAACCATATTAATGTTATAAAAGAAATCATGAATGTAATAGAAAATTGGAACAACCAGAACATTCTATCAACAATAAATAGATCATTGAAATTTATACTGATAAGTAGTATGTTCCTTTTTCATATTTTAATTACAAGATTCTTGTGATGGGATTCAATTTGTTTTTTCTTATATTAGTCCCTGTGGTAGCCAGCAAGTGTCATAGGTTGAAAAATACCAGCATTTTAAAAATTAAAGGGATGATAGTCATCAAGGTTATGAAAGAAATGATCAAACTCTGTAGCCATAATGCGCTTTACATTTCTTCTGTCATGACTCCCTATTTCAATTAGACTTTTTTTTGTACACTCTGAGCTTTGATATTATTCAGTGGAATGAAACAGTGAAAATCTTGAAGAATTTTAAAATTACTTAAACTGACCATATTAATGCCGCTAAACCATAAATTTAAAAGCTTCAGAGACCCTATCTGAATTTCCCATATGGATGAACTAGTGTGAATTATATCAGCTTATTTTAATTCAAGTACAATTTAGGCCCAAGTGTGTACATATTAGGGGCTTCTCCAATGGCTCAGCAGGTAAGGAACTGCCTGCAATGCAGGAGACACAGGAGACACGAGTTCAATCTCTGGTTCAAGAAGGTCCCCTGAAGGAGGAAATGGCAACCTGCTCCAATATCCTTACCTGAAAAATCTCACGGACAGAGGAACCTGGAGGGATACAGTCCAGTTGGGCACAAAAGAGTTGGACATGACTTAACACAGGACACAGCATTGTATACAGATTAAGGCAACCCTACAGAGAGAGACTCCACCTTGGCCAGACACAGTCATTGTTGAAATAACTTGTGCACTCAGGTATCAAGAAGTACTTAAATAAAACACTACTATTGCACATTATTAACTTAATTGATTTGGGAAGAACAGGTAAGCAACTTTCTATCTCTTTTATTCCATAGACATAGTAAACTGGAGAACTGTCACAATAATTTTTCTTAACACTTTATACTTAGAAGTGATATTTTCTTAATCCTTTGAGGTGACTGGAATGAATTTAAAGAAAATAAGCTGAACTTTTATTTTAAGAGTGTATTTCAAGTTATTAATGGACTTACTGGGTTTTCTAAACCTCCTTCAAGGTTCCTGATACTTAACTGTTCTCTGATAACATGTCGCCCATAAATACTGTGACTCTGGGTCTTGGTTTTCACAAGTCAGGCCTGTTACTTGTTGTTCCACTGTAATTGTTAATGGTTACTTCTTTCAGTCTCTCAAATTTGGATGAAAAATTATCTAATCCCTTTACCCATAAGCATTCTGGACAACTTTTGTTCCACTGTAATTATTAATGGTTACTTCTTTCAGTCTCTCAAATTTGGATGAAAAATTATCTAATCCCTTTACCCATAAGCATTCTGGACAACTTGAATAAAACTGGAACTTGGTTATGGAGTTAATATTTCAAAAAATGTAATTGCTTTGTGTAGAAAATATATATTCACTTGTGTAGAACTTTAATAAGAGAATAACTTGTCAAGGGGAATCTTTTTTTCCTTGGCTAGGCTCATAAATTATTTTTTCCAGGTGAACTTCCTTTCAAATTTCTTAAACTCCATATATACCGCACAAACTGTGTGCCAATCAACTCAAGATTGGCAGTCATATTTGTATTATATCTATTTTTCTCTTAATTTGAAAAGAATCTGCTTCCTTAGAGTCTTCTCATTTAGGAAGCTTTGTTTGCTTACATAGGCTTTGCTTTATGTCCTTTAGTAAAGCTTTAAATATTTTAAAAGTAGATCTAGTTTATTTTATGTTGACTTTATTCCTGGGAAGCTTATAATTTTTGTTGTATTGTGAATGGAATCCCTACCCCACTACCTTCTCTAGCTAATCGCTTTTCTTATAAAGAAAAGCTAATGATTTTTGTTGTGGTTGAGCACATAGTTTGTTCCTGACAATCTTTTGGAGCTCAAATAATTTCCCAGTTGGATCCTTCAGATATTCAAGCTAATCAAATGATCTGCAGATAATTATAAGTGTGTTTCATTTCTTCTAATGGCTGTGGTTGCTTTTGCTTTCTTCGCTGTAGTGATTAGAACTTTAAATAACCTTTAATGATGGTGATGAATTTTGGATATTCCTATCATTTGTTGAATCCTTTGAAGACAAGACCTCAGGATCCTCTTTGGCAAATTCCTTTTATTTCTTTGAGTATAATTTCTCCTCTAGTCTTTCCTTTCTCTCTTTCTGGAACTCTTATTCATATACTACATATCCTAGCTTTCCATCTTCCATTTCTATTTCCTTTATATTTCTTTACTTTCCTCTCATATTTTAGATTTGATTCCCTGGAAGTAGAGTTGGAGGCAGGGACTCTTGTCCAGGCACTTCCTGAGGGAATGTTCTCAAGGGGAATGTGTAAGAGTGAGCAAAGCTGAATGAGACAGGGGAAGAAGCTGGGCAAAGGTGGGCATCAGCTGCAGTCTGGCCTTGGCCTAAGACCATGGAGAGCTCTGATGTATGAAAGCTTCCACAGTTACCCTCTGAAAAACAAGCCCTGCTTCTGTACCTCCTTATCAGGAAGTCCCTCCCTCGGAGCCCTGCCTAAGGCTGAGGTTGTGACTCGCAGGGAAGAATGTAGCTGTGAACTCTCAGCAGCCAATACTTAATAGCAGCTGGAGAATAGGTGCATCAGCCTAACACATTCACACGAGTCAGAACAATCATCTACCGAACAGTCTACATTTACACCTAAAATATACTCATAAAATATATACATATTCTATACTGAGAAATTCTCAACAAAAAATAAAGGTAATAACAGCAACCACACAACAAAATTTTCAGCTTCTAAGCAATGTTACAAACAAGTAGTATTTGAAAAAAGTTTATTTTTTTGAAAAGCACAAGCATTCTAGCTCTTCTTTTCTGTACAGAATTTTCTGTGGTTTCTTCTGGTGTGTAAAGAATACTGGAAGAGTCCTTTAGAAAGAGATTCATTTTTTCATATTTATGATCTCTAATTGTGCTCCACTTTCATCAAAAGAATATTTTTCTATTCTTAAAATTTTTTCTTAATAAATGTGCTGTAGTTCTAAACCACAAAAATAGGAGCTTTATTTTGTCATCCTGAGCATCAGTTTAATGTTTCACTCATAGTGGAAACCTACTAATCTTAAAATGGTCTAACTAGATTTCCTTATTTCCTCTGAGCAACGTCCACAAGACTAGTTATTTTTAATCACAGAATTCAGTTCAGTTCAGTTGCTCAGTCGTGTCCGACTCTTTGCAACCCCATGAATCACAGCACGCCAGGCCTCCCTGTCCATCACCAATTCCCAGAGTTCACTCAGACTCATGTCCATCGAGTCAGGGATGCCCTCCAGCCATCTAATCCTCTGTCGTCCCCTTCTCCTCCTGCCCCCAATCCTTCCCAGCATCAGAGTCTTTTCCAATGAGTCAACTCTTCGCATGAGGAGGCCAAAGTACTAGAGCTTCAGCTTCAGCATCATTCCTTCCAAAGAACACCCAGGACTGATCTTTAGAATGGACTGGTTGATCTCCTTGCAGTCCAATGGACTCTCAAGAGTCTTCTCCAACACCACAGTTAAAAAGCATCAATTCTTTGGCGCTCAGCCTTCTTCACAGTCAACTCTCAAATCCAAACACGACCACAGGAAAAACCATAGCCTTGACTAGATGGACCTTAGTCGGCAAAGTAATGTCTCTGCTTTTGAATATGCTATCTAGGTTGGTCATAACTTTTCTTCCAAGGAGTAAGAATCTTTTAATTTCATGGCTGCAGTCACCATCTGCAGTGATTTTAGAGACCAAATTTCTTGATGGGGTCCATTTAGTCTTCTTTTACTGGGTGGTGCTAGTGGTAAAGAACCTGCCTGCCAATGCAGGGGACTTGAGACTAGGGTTCTGTCCCTGGGTTGGTAAGATCCCCTGCAGAAGGAAATGGCAACCCGCTCTAGTATTCTTTTCTGAGAAATCCCATGGACAGAGGACCCTGGTGAGCTACAATATTAGAGGAACAGTTTTAGAACTCCCCTGTGCCTATTATAAAATTATCACTTATTATAAAACTATTGCTCAATGAAGCTTCTTTGCTGATAAGAAAAATATGAAATAAGGTAAAAAGAATGAAAATGTATCCTCAGTATGAACATACACGTATACATGTGAAATATGTTTTGCTAAGGATGGTAAAATCAGCTAAATAATAAAGTGTTATTTTATCCAAATATTCAACATTCAGTTAGATCTTCCATCTCTCATTATTGACTGCGGTTGAGCAGTAAATTTCCAAAAAGAGAAAGGGTCTCATCTTTTCAGTGTTCAAGGAGAAGGAGACATTCTAGTACTGAGCAACCTGAATGAGAAAGGCTTTGTGTAGAAGACAATGAGATGAGTTTCAACGCTATCTTCTCCTTAATAGGTGGATGTATTGTTGAGTGCAGTGGTTAAAATAAATCAATACTTTTAGATTACAAAATACCATTGGAATTAGGTAAATATCTTCCTGTATCATATTTCTTTGGGGTAAAGATACATTTTGATGATCTGTAGATAACTGCCGAGATCTTCAGATAACATTTGACTAGGTCATTTGCCTTATGTGAGAGTAACATATTTTGTGGAATGTTAAACATATGATAGTCAAGGCATGGTTTTTCCTGTGGTCATGTATGGATGTGAGAGTTGGACTGTGAAGAAAGATGAGCGCTGAAGAATTGATGCTTTTGAACTGTGCTGTTGGAGAAGACAATCTTGAGAGTCCCTTGGACTGCAAGGAGATCCAACCAGTCCATTCTGAAGGAGACCAGCCCTGGGATTTCTTTGGAACGAATGATGCTAAAGCTGAAACTCCAGTACTTTGGCCACCTCATGCGAAGAGTTGACTCATTGGAAAAGACTCTGATGCTGGGAAGGATTGGGGGTAGGAGGAGAAGGGGACAACAAAGGATGAGATGGCTGGATGGCATCACCGACTCAATGGACGTGAGTTTGAGTAAACTCTGGGAGTTGGTGATGGACAGGGAGGCCTGGCGTGCTGCGATTCATGGGGTTGCAAAGAGTCGGACACAACTGAGCAACTGAACTGAAACGTGTTATTGAATATGATATATGAATATATATATATAATTATGGGAATAATATACATAAATGTGAATTTAAGGATTATATTACCTTTAACAGTGAAGTTTTAAAATTTAAAAGTCCTATAGAGGGCAATGGCAATCCACTCCAGTACTCTTGCCTGGGAAATCCCATGGGCAGAGGAGCCTGGTGGGCTGCAGTCCATGGGGTTGCTAGGAGTCAGACACGACTGAGCGACTTCACTTTCCCTTTTCACTTTCATGCATTGGAGAAGGAAATGGCACCCCACTCCAGTGTTCTTGCCTGGAGAATCCCAGGGACGGGGGAGCCTGGTGGGCTGCCATCTCTGGGGTTGCACAGAGTCGGACACGACTGAGCGACTTAGTAGTAGTAGTAATAGTAGTAGTAGTTGTAGTGGTATAGATAAAGTAAGTTAACTCAACTTTAAATGCAAGGACACTGGAAATCTGAATTAGCCACAAAGCTTATTTTTCATACTGTGGTAACTCTATTCTAATCTTAGATACGTGAAGAGAAGAAAGGAAAATAGTTTATCAAAACTGACAGATTTAAAGGTCTCATAATATTATTTATTAAGACTTAATAAAAGCAATATTTGCTTCCTATTCTTGCTGTAAAACACTACCACATAATTTGTGACTTAAATAACACAGGTTTATTATCTTAAACTTTTTTAGATCAGGAGTCTCATGGGGCTAACATCAGACCATAAGCATAACTGTATTCCTTTTGGAGGCTCTAGGAAAGGATCCAGTTTCTTGTCTTTTCCAGTTTCTAGAGGTACCTACATTCTTTGGTTTATGGTCTCTTCCTCCTCTTCAAAGTCAGCAGTGTTACATTTCTCTAACCCTAATTCCATCTTCATCTCTTTCTCTCAGACCTTAGCCAAGAAAGGGTCTCAGGTGTTAAGAGCTCATGTAATTAACTTGAGCCCACATAGATAATTCACAATAGTGTCCCAATCTCAAATTCCCTGATTTAATCACATATGTAAAATCCTTTTTGCCATGTAAGGTAACATGTTCACAGATTCAAAGAATTAGCATGAAGACATCCTAGATGGGGAATGCATTGTTCTCTCTACTACATAGGAGATCATTTCTAGGTGGAGAAAAAAAAAGATTGAGCCTTTACCACAAAAGTGTCTATTTCTCCTAATACAATCAACCTTCATAGCATGTTTCTAATAATCACATCACTGTAGTGTCTCAGATAAAGTTCATAACCAGCTGAAACTGCAAGACAGTTTTCTATCATCATTCAAGGCTAACTCCCGAGTAGACAATATTTATTGCAATAAGTTTTTTGAAAGAAACTCTGTTTTTCAATCAATGGAATGAAAATGAAAGTTATGATTGATTATTCACTGTAGCTGATGTTCAGTGAGGCTTCAAAGTTAGTTACAGTCAAAGAAGGAATAACTTCTCAGTCTTGAAATAAATACTTACCTTTGGTTCTTAGAAATGAATTTTAGTGGAACACAATTTACTTTTATGTAAGAAAGTTTGCCAGGCTCTTAAAAAGCCAAGGCATTCTCATGGCTTACAATAAAGGTAAATAAAATCATGCTGTTTTCACTGGTTACCAAACCAGCTGGTTTGCAAATCCATCTATTTTTTTCAGCTCTAAAAATAGTTCTTTGATTTCCTCATTTGCACCTCCAACTTCTGAATTTTCTTTAAAGTCTAGAGCAATCAGCTCTTCCAGACTTTGAGCCATGCTTTGTTGTCAGGCTGATGTTGTGAAGACCAGAAGCTAATCATTCCCACAGCACCACACATCTTTTGCTGGGCTTGCCTCCAGACAGAAGGAAGAGGCTGTAGGTCAAAGACCCAGGCAAGCCAACTGCCGTTCTTCGACGCAGGGTTCGTTCGATTTAGGCAATGACAACCAGCTCTGTTAATGTAAACTGTAAAATTTAGCATTCACTGACCTTTTTAAGTTTAATGAAAAACAGTCCAGAATGGAAAGTAGGACTAGACATTAATATGACAACTGTATGAGTAAAACCTGCAGTTAACAATTGCAGACATGAAAACTGACTCATTCTATGATATCTTTAGGCAACTTATATCACAAGCAAACAACAAGAGACAAGAAAATATACAGGAAATGTGTAATGTCAGTTATGGATTGTCGTCCAGTAGAGAAAAGAAGGATAAATCTGCTGAAAATCCTCACTCTTGTTCAAAGATTTTTGTGTATTATTATTATTATTTTAGCTGCAATATTTCTTGCCTGCAGCCAGATTGGGCTGAGTGAAAACCACAAAACAGATAACCCAAATTCCTTCTAGGCATTTAAATTTCTTCTGTCCAGACTATTTTTCTTTAATAAATTCTCCATCCCCATATAGGCAGGGCTATAATCACAGTTTTCCCTCTTGTAAGTTGACCAATAGTCCCAATTTGAAGCTGGACTTTCAGTTTTACAACTGAGACTGTCCTAATAGATCCCCAAGATGCAGGACTTTTCCTGCTAAAACCAGGAAATTCCTGAGCCAACTGGTACAAGTTGTTTACCCTACCAAGTCTTTTGCTTTGGATCACACTTTAGGACTCATGTTGAAGCTTTGGGGAAGAACTGCCTTTGCTTACTTTAGGGGTCAGTGCCCGCCACCTTACTACAAGGGTCAACGTCCTGCTACTTGGGAAAGACCATGTCTGCAGAATGAGACAATACTATGAAAAACTCTACTGGGATGGCAGATTCCAGGGGGAATTTGAATTTAATGGTTGCATCCCTAAATTCTGGATATATTCCCTGGATTTTCAGTTTCTCTTAGCCAGTAAATTCCATTTATTTTTCCTTCACTTAAATGGTTTAATTGCACCATTCTAGGTCCTGTTCACTTTACATTTTCTCACATAGTGCAAATTATATCTCAAAGAGGCTAGGTTAAATAGTTTTTATATCAGGTAATGAGTGTTTTAAGCAATATTTGATGTTTCCAGGCTTTAGCTTTTGCCAGTGGTGTTAATGGTGATTGATTGTTGATATAGTTTGAATTTCCTTGAATAATAGTCATGTTAAACATTATTTCAATTGCTTATTTTTCCTTCAGAAAGTGTAAATGAAGACTAGTGTTCCAAATCCTTTGACCATTTTGATATTGGTTGTTTACCTTTTCCTAATTGATTAGTTGGGTTTGATTTTTTATGTAATTCTAGATTGTTACCTGTCTTTTAACACTGATTATAATATCTTTAAATATATATGTGTTGTATATTGGTATAGTGAAACTTACTGCCCTCTTTTTATAGCTTTGTTTTGTGTATGTTATTAGATAAATCTTACCATAACCCTAGTCAGAGATATTATGAATAGTTTTTTTTCTAAAATTTGTGTTGTTTTTCCTATGCAGGTCTTAATTACATCTGAATTTTATTTGTGATCTAGACACCTACATTTATTCCTATGTAAAGTCAGCATCATCTGTTCCATCACCAATTGGTATAAAATAATATCTTTTTAAACTAAATGCAGGATGCTTGGGACTGATGCACGGGGATAATCCAGAGAGAGGGTGTGGGGCGGGCGGAGGGAGGTGGGGGTCGGGATTGGGAGTTCATGTACACTCGTGGCTGATTCATGTCGATGCGTAGCAAAATGAATACAGTATTGTAAAGAAAACAAACTAAAAAAATAAAAATTAATTTAAAAAAAAACTAAATATAGGGTGTATCCTTGGGTCTATTTTTGAGCCCTTTAGTCTGTTCCACAGGAATAAGTTTAAGTTCATTGTATAAAATCTTTTTGATATTTTTGTCAGAACTGCCACTGCTTTGTGGATTTATTTAGGGAAAATTGACACCTTTAGGTTAGTGCTTCTGGTCTTCTTTTCTGTTGTTAGTATAGTTTTACAACTTTCTCCATTAAGACCTTTTCTAACTTTAGTGATTTCTTAGTGAGTCCCCAAATTTCCTAGCACTAACTGAAGTGTTAGGAAATTTTCTTATTTCTATTATGTTTTTTTAGAAAGAAAATTAGAAAAAAATTTTCTGTTTTCTTATTTCTGGTAGATTGGAAGAATATTTCTTTATATATTAGTTTTAGATTCTATTTCTAGCTTCACTGACTCTATTTGTTGTCTTTATTTTTTTAACATAGCCTATTTAAATTTGTGATCATATCATTTTTAAGTAAAGTCAGTGACCTTTATTTCAGGTGTGTGTATGTGTCTACATACATACCATTTTATTTTATTGGCAGAGATCAGTGAAATAGTTTTGAATAATAGTGATTATAGTGAGTATTCTAGCTTTGTTCTATTCAATATTTTGTTTGATGTTAATGAAGGTTTTTGATCCATGAACATGAAATCTATCTCCATTTATTTAGAACTTTTATTTCTCCCTAAAGTGTTTCATAGTTTTCAGTGTAAAAGTCTTACTCTTCTTTTGTTAAATTTATTAAATATTTTTCAATGCTAATATGATTGGCGTGCATCCCTAGTCAAATTTCTTGCACTTAATCCATAAATAATATGAATTCCCATCCCATTTTGTGCTTCCCTGGTGGCTCAGATGGTAATGAATCTACCTGCAATGAGGGACCTGAACTCGATCCCTGGATCAGGAAGATCCTCTGGAGAAGGGCATTGGCAACCCACTCCAGTATTCTTGTCTTGAGAATTCCATGGAGAGAGAAACCTGGATCCTAGAGAGTTAGACAAGACTGAATAACAAACATTTTCACTTTCACATTTCCCCATCCCTACATACTGCATAAGAAATTCACAAATAACATAAATCAAACATGTGTCTTTCTGATGGCAGCAAGAGGAAAGGACTCCAAATTTTAGTCTTTTATCTTTTTGTATTTAGTTTTCCTTTCTGGATTCTCTTCTTGACCATCCTGCTCAAATTTTGGTGGTTTTCAAAGTTGTCTCCTTGGTCCTATTCCAGTCCAGATCTGTATACATTCTCTGGGTGACTGGCCCAATGCCTGGGACTTCTCTTACAACAGGGATTCCCAAATGTAACTCTGCCTCTGAATGCTTTCATAATCTTGACCCATATTCTCCATCTCCTATTAGAAATTTTCATTTCAACATACACCTGACCTCTCAACCACAACACATTCAAAGCTGAACTCATTATCATCTACTCAAAGATTGCTTAATTGTCGTGGTTAATACTGTTACACATTTCACAGATTGCTTCTTCATGGGCTAGCCTTCAGTTCAGTTCAGTTCAGTCACTCTGTCATGTCCAGCTCTTTGTGATCCCATGGACTGCAGCATGCCAGGCTTCCCTGTCCATCACCAACTCCTGGAATTTACTCAAACTCACATCCATTGAGTAGGTGATGCCATCCAACCATCTCATCCTCTGTCATCCTCTTCTCCTCCCGCCTTCAATCTTTCCCAGCATCAGGGTCTTTTGAAATGAGTCAGATCTTTGCAGCAGGTGGCCAGAGTATTGGAATTTCAGCTTTAGCATCAGTCCTTCCAAAGAATACCCAGGACTCATTTACTTTAGAATGAACTGGTTAGATCTCCTTGCAGTCCAAGGGACTGTCAAGAGTCTATTCCAACACCACAGTTCAAAAGCATCAGTTCTTTGGTGCTCAGCTTTCTTTATACTCCAATTCTCACATGCATGCATGACTACTGGAAAAACCATAGCTTTAACTAGACAAACCTTTGTTAGCAAAGTATTATCTCTGCTTTTTATATGCTGTCTAGGTTGGTCATACTTTCTCTTCCAAGGAGCAAGTGTCTTTTAATTTCATGGCTGCAGTCACAATCTGCACTGATTTTGGAGCCCCTCAAAATAAAGTCTGTCACTGTTTCTACTGTTTTCCCACCTATTTGCCATGAAGTAATGGGATCTGATGCCATGATCTTAATTTCCTGAATGCTGAGTTTTAAGGCAACTTTTTCATTCTCTTCTTTCACTTTCATCAAGAAGCTCTTTAGTTCTTTTTCGCTTTCTGCCATAAGTGTGGTGTCATCTGCATATCTGAGGTGATTGACATTTCTCCCTGCAATCTTGATTCCAGCTTGTACTTCTTCCAGCCCAGCATTTCTCGTGATGTACTCTGCATATAAATTAAATAAACAGGATGACAATATACAGCCTTGACGGACTAATTTCCCTATTTGGAACTAGTCTGTTGTTCCATTTCCATTTCTAACTATTGCTTTAGTGACCAGCAAAAATCCTATTTGTAGAAATTTAAACTCTCATCTTCATGATTCAGGAGAATTAAATAAAGAATGAGAAAAGCAACGAAGAGAGATTAAAAGTCAAAGTCTTTTTATTGAGAAGTTTCAGAATATAGTTATTTTGAGATCCATGCCCACAAATGACAATAGGATTCTGGTACCTAAATATCAGGGTCTTCCTGGGTGGCTCAGTGGTAAGGAACTAATGCTGCCAATGCAGGGATTCAATCCCTGGGTCGGGAAGATCCCCTGGAGAAGGAAATGGCAACCCACTCCAGCATCCTTGCCTGGAAATCCCCATGGACAGAAGAGGCTGGCAGGCTGCAGTCCATGGAGTCACAAAGAGTTGGACAGGACTTAGTGACTGAGCATGCACGTAGCCAAAGAGCAAAGAAGCATCAGCCATCTTTTTTTCCATAACCTCTTCAGACTTCTTCCTATTCCTGGAAAATGTCTTGGCTCTAGGGTTAACTAGTACTATGCAACCCCAGGTTGTGATCAGGGCTTAGACTTTTTTAAAGTGCTCTCAGGTTTGATGCAGGATGCAGGATGCTTCGGGCTGATGCACGGGGATAATCCAGAGAGAGGGTGTGGGGCGGGAGGGGGGAGGTGGGGGTCGGGATTGGGAGTTCATGTACACTCGTGGCTGATTCATGTCGATGTGTAGCAAAACGAATACAGTATTGTAAAGTAAAACAAACTAAAAAAATAAAAATTAATTAAAAAAAAAATAAAGTGCTCTCCCACCAAATTCTTGTATCACACATGAATTGTCTTCTCATTTACTGCTTCCCTTAAAGTATTTTATTATTCTTTGTAAATAAGTCAGTTTTTATCTCTTATTAACTAATTTCCTCCCAAGACCCAGTTAGTGAAGTCAACTATTATCAATTGCTAGGTTTTCTTTAGAAAGGAAATATTAAATAAATTAGAACATAGTCCAGTCTGGGTCATGTTGACCATGGAAATATTAATGTTTATTCATCTACATTTGGAGACAAATATTTCTATTATATAAGCTTTAAATATTACTCTGGCCCTTGCTTTCATCTTATGATGGAGAAAAAAATTAAAATTCCTAACTCTCCTCCTCTTCTTTGTGATTCTAACCCCAGACAGAGATAATCGCCAAAAGAACTTTAAAAAATGTTTTCTAGATTAACCTTTATTCCTTAAAGTAGAATCTTTGTTGTCATTCTCAGCTTCCCTTTCTCCTTCCTCTCTATACCTGATTTATTTTAAAACATGTTGATTCAACAGCAAAAAGACGCTTGCATCTGGTTGATACAATGCACTCCATAATTTGGCATATTATGTCTTTCAGAAAATCCATCTTCTAGATCTTCTCCAAGCAGCACCAAAAAGGCTTTGACTGTCTAGGAGGACAAACAGGGAGTTATGGTCTGAACCTGACCAGGCCAATTGCCTGTTATAATAACAGCAAAAACAGCAATTGAACATTCTTCACAAAACTTAAAATTAGACCAATAGTCTCAATAATTTTCAGAATGCCCAGTATACAATCAATATTACTAAACCTATGAAGGGCGGAAAAATAGCAACTGCTCACAAGGGAAAAGAAAATCAACAGACTCCAAACCAGAGATACCATAGATTTTTGAAATTGTCATATAAAGACTTTAAAACAACTATTTTATCTGAGCTGTATGAAATATGGGTCACCATTCTAGAAATGAAGTATTGAAAGTCTCAGCAGAGAAACAGAAGCTATAATAATAGACCAAATGGAAATTTCATCATTGAAAAATATGATACCTAAAATAAAACATTCATTGGATGAGCTCAATGGCAGAATGGAGACGACAGAAGAGTCAGTAAACGTGAACCTAAGTCAGTAGGAATAACAGACACATGTTACATCTCCACAAATTTTAAAACAAAACAAAACAAACATAAAAAAGAGTACAGGACACATTTTCCTAAAAACAGCAATGCAAACAGTAAGAAATTTATATTGCTTTACAACTAAATATTCATATCTGTTTTCTTTTTTTTTCTACTTGTGTTTCCTCCTTTCCTATTGCCCTATTTAAGTGTTTTATCAGTTTTCCTGCTCATTGCATAAGAGATGGAGATGGGTCAAGCAGAAATTCTAGCTTTAATGGTGAAAAATTTAAGCTTTGAAATGAGATTGGTAAAATGTCTTGGACAGAGTCAGAGGTTAGTGGAGGTCATCTCAAACCAGAGAGAAATTCTCTAGAATTGAGAGAAGCAGAGCCATGAAAAGAGGCTTAGGACGGATGGTGGTGCAGGCTTCCCAACATGCCCTGAGCCAGGCAGCAGCACCCCCGGGGAGGACATGCCTGGGGAGTGCATCTAGGTACCTGAGGTCATGGGTGGTTTTCAAACAAAAGATTCCTATGTCTTAAGCAGGGCAGTTTTTGAACTGTGAGTTCTGAATTGCTGTGTTTATGGGAGGCAAACCTTGTTTGGCCAAATGAATCAATGAATCAATGATATGGACTGTTTTCCCAAACTTTGACATTGTGAGAGTCCCTGGAACCTTTCACATTCTCAAGGAGACTAGAGAGAAACAAAAAGACTGACATGGGTTTCTTAGCAACCAAGCAGGATAGGGATTGAAATTAAAAACTGAGTCAAGACAAAGCAAAATTATAGTTTTGACACTCCTGAATTTGCAAACTGAAATTTGCATCTATTATGAAATTTTTAAAAATGCAAGAATATTAATATTTCAGAATAAATAAGGACTTTTAAAAAATACGGATCTTAAATTAATGAAGCCATTCTAAGAGAAACATCAAATCCGGAAATGCAGCAATAAAAAGATTGGTATATTTCAGATTTAAAATATTCAAATTCCTACATGGTAAATGATGGCATATCAATGATAGCTTTTTAAATATATGGGGCTTCCCCGGTGGCTCAGTGGTAAGGAATCTGCCTGCCAGTGCAGAAGATGCAGGTTCAGTCCCTGAGTCTGGCAGGCTATGGTCCATGAGGTCATAAAGAATTGAACGTGACTTAGAGACCAAACAAAAATAATTTTAAATGTATAGAGTGCTTTTACAAAGTATTCAGAGAAGACAGTTAGGCAGTAGAGAGATGAGCTAAGGTATAAAGCAGTCACTTGCAACAAAAGAAATTCAAATCTTAGGAATTTATAAACATATTTTATATTGGTAAAATTATTAAAGTAGAAATTAAACCATTGAGAAATTATTTTTTCTTTTGTTCAAGTAATATCGATGATAGCAATACAGTAAGTTGTTGTTGTTGTTTAGTTGCTGAGTCATGTCCAACTCTTTGCGACCCCATGGACTGTAGCCCGCCAGACACCTCTGTCCATAGGATTTCCTAGGCAGGAATATTGGAGTGGGTTGCCATTTGCCTCTCCAGGGGATCTTCTCAACCCAGGGATCAAAGCCACATCTCTTTCATCTCCTGCATTGCTGGTGGATTCTTTACCACTGAGCCAACAGGGAGTAGGAGAAGTAGTAATAAAAATATATGATAATAGTATATGTTTACCGAGCATTTGCTATGTGCCAGACCCTAAATTCTTAACACGATTTGATTCCACACATCCTAAGGGGCAATTAATTGTTATTCCCTCTAGAGTTTAACCTTCATGGACATTGGCATACTTGTCTGTTTTGTTCACTGTTGAATCCTCAGTACTTAGAACAATACCTAGCTCACAATATGTCCCCTATGAATGTTTATTCATTAAATAAACTTTTGTTTTACAAAAGAGGTAACTGAAGCACAGAGAAGTTTTCACCCAAAAATACATAGCTGATGAGTAGTTCAATTCATTTTGTTCCCAAGAAATCAGTCACCAGATTTTGTACTCTAAATAACTATACAAAACTACTTCACAGAAAAACATTTCAGAATATAATAATGCAGCATCCAGAAGATATGAGTGGAAAGACGTTATCAAAACTTTTCTGACTTCTTTGCAGAGCAATATATACCTAAATGAAAAATATACCTTTTAACTCAACAATTCTACTACAGATATACTCACTCATATATACAAAGATATACTTCAAACTCTGTTTAGTGATGACAAGACTTTAAAGAACCTAAGTGTTTGTCAATGGCATTGGACAAATTAAGATAACACTCTGCTATGCAGCAGTTAAAAATAATGTCATTTTCCACATGCTGATTTGGCAAGATCATTAAGGGGAAAATGCAAGGTCCAAAGATTAATATATTCTGCTCCTCATTGCCTAAATTAATTCAGTATACTCTCTATTTTCCTATCACTATGCACACATCTTTCATATATACATATAATACATATATCCAAGTACAGTCTCATGTGTATAAGCTTACAATTTTTCTTGGAGAGGGACTTGGAGTCTGTTTATGGAAAGAGGTCTATGTTTGTATATGCTTTGATAGTCTTTGAATTTTGCCATGTGTAAGCACTACTTTTTAACAAAAAAGCTAAAGCATAAACTAAATATTTTTGTATACTCAAATGTATTTATATTAATCTACGAAAATTTTCTCCCTGGAAAAATGAGAACAGGAGGAGGGCAGTAGATTAGAGGCATGGATGCAAACAGAGGAAGTTTTCTCTTCATGGATGCTGTTTAGTTTTTTTAATAATAAAAACTATAAATGCAATGTAAATTCTGTTTTACAATAAACTTACAACTTTTCCTTTTAGTCTGGAGATGTCCACTTGCATGTATAAGGTTAAACTTGAAATATTAAAAATTTAAAATACTAGGTTAAAACTGGAAAACTTGAGTTGTTTTTAAGGATATAGATAAGATTTTTCAAATGTGGAAGATATTTATTCTAGCAATTTAAATCTGGATGATATTAAGTAATTTGTGAAAGCAAGATTACTGTATACTCAAATTCTATGTTGTATTGGTGGTGTTTATTTAAGATATTACAGTTTATTAGGTTGGGATCAGTATAACTGTACTATGACTAACATGTGAGACCTAGGATAATATTATGGAAAAGTTTAAAAAACATAGATTTTGTGGCTGTGATTTTTTTCCTGTAAGACTTTTTATATTGTAATTTTCCATAAAGTCAAAGGAAAAAAAGGTAAAAATAAGTGTTCTAATTTCATGTATTTCTTCCACTCTGTGAAACATTATTTCTTATGCAATAGTAAAGAAAAGAAACAAAGACATTTTTTAAAAAAAATTCAAATGATGTCAACCTTCCTGTACTTTATTTTTACAAGAAAGAATCCAAGTGAATTATTTAATTTTTTTTATGACAGACTGAAAGGTAAAATGTAGATACACAAGCAAGGTACTCCCAATTAATATTTATCGATTATTTAATCTTGCATTCATCCATTCATGTATTTAGCCACTGGGCCATCAGTACAGTCAAGAAGGATTTTCATAATCTGATAATATGATACAACTCATCTAAGTCAGAATAAAGAGAAATAGCAGAGCGTGTACTCTCACTCCCATAAGCCTAAGTTCAAGTTTAGGAGATAATATAAAGAAAATAGATGTAAAAGTGTAAAAATGAAGTAATAGAGTAGTCTTATAATTTTTGAAATTATAATAGCATTGGAGAAGGAAATGGCAGCCCACTCCAGTGTTCTTGCCTGGAGAACCCCAGGAACAGGGGAGCCTGGTGGCTGCCGTCTATGGGGTCTGTGGTGTTGGAGAAGACTCTTGAGAGTCCCTTGGACTGCAAGGAGATCCAACCAGTCCATTCTGAAGGAGATCAACCCTGGGGATTTCTTTGGAGGAATGATGCTAAAGCTGAAACTCCAGTACTTTGGCCACCTCATGTGAAGAGTTGACTCATTGGAAAAGACCCTGATGCTGGGAGGGATTGGGGGCAGGAGGAGAAGAGGACGACCGAGGATGAGATGGCTGGATGGCATCATGGAATGGCCGTGAGTCTGAGTGAACTCCAGGAGTTGGTGATGGACAGGGAGGCCTGGCGTGCTGTGATTCATGGGGTCGCAAAGAGTCGGACACGACTGAGCGACTGAACTGAACTGAACTGAACTGAGGGCTTAAGAATAATTAAAATAATTAGAAGCTAAAGACTTAAGGGATGCTGTAATGTTAGCATATTCTACTATAGCTTATAGAGATTAGGGACCTTAGAGTTATTTATAGCTCGAAGCCCTTTCTTAGAAATACTGAGTTTAGGATACTAGAGGCAAGCAGGACTTAGAAAGATAAGAATTAAACTGAGGGATGTGGTATGCAGCCCAGATATTAGAATGAGTTGCAGTGTATTCACAAGGACACATGAGAAAAAGTAGATAAGAGAATCGCTGAGGAAGGAACACCGTTTGAGGGCCAATAATGATTTTTGAAGAAAAATAAATCTGGGTCTCTGGGAACTAAATATATCAAACCTCTGACCTAATGCTTTTGTAAAAGTATGAAAGAGAATCATAAGCTTCAAATAAATAGGCAGTCCAAAGAAAGACTGAGAGGCTGCCGCAGTTTCTCACCGACACTGCTCATCCCTTCAGGTTGAGTCCGTGGCTGCTGGAGCTGGACTGTGGCATTACATCTTGCAACAACAGCAGATGTTATAGCAACAAACAATTACATCCCCAATGCACGGCAAAACCCCACGCAGGCATCACCTGGAACTCATGGTGCAGAGTCCTGGTCCTCATGGGGCTAGAAGAACCACTGCATGTGGAGTGCCTTTATCCTCCATCGCCAAGGCCAGTCCACTGTCTGTCTTTGTGAAATTGTAAGACAGCCTCCACGGGGGCAACTCCATCCCTACATGGTTTTTATAAAGACCCGCAAAACCCCTCATGGGCTCCAGGCCCACCCCTTCAAGGAGGGGAGTTTTGTGGCATTCACAGTCTGCCCACATGATTCACAGTCAACCTGCATGATTCCAAATGCAGTCCACCCACATGATTCCAAACACTGTTCTAAACCTGCAAGAGAATCAGAGGGTAGCAGCACGTTACATGACACAGACTTTATACACTGTTCTGCATCATGGGCCACAGCCTCTGCAGTATACCTTTGCACAAATCAGCCCACGTCTGCCTCGGAGGACCCCTGCCAGCTCGGGCCCCCTTTGAGTTCTTCACATTTTCAAAATGGTCTCTCGCATGTCGTCCCTCTACTTCTCTCAGTAAAGAATCTGCACCGCCCCTCCACACACACACACACAGGTGCTGGACCCACCCCTGTGTCTCAGAGTCACAAAAGCCAAGCTGCCAAGGTTTCCCCTTGCTTTTGCCAAAACTTCTTACCCAAGTCAACCAATTCTGCCTGAGTGTAGGGTCAATACATCATGACTCACGCGCACTGGGGGTCCCTTGAGGATGGACCCCTGGGCCATAGGCTGCTCATGCTTCACTTCTGCTGCACAGCAGGTGTTGCTGACAAGTGGTGACCCACAGTCTCATAATATCCATCATCATTATCCTTAGTCTCATATTTCAAATTCAAAGCCACAAGTTTCTTGCTCCAATTCCAGGATATGTTGCTCTGCTTCTTCCAAGTGTCTCTGCACATGGCACCCTGGCTTGCCATCACGTAGGGCACTATCCATGTTTGCCTTCAGGGCAGTCAGGAAAATCCATCCCATGGTGCTAGCGGCAGTACGTGCCACCTTGTTCAGCAAGTGGGAACTCACCGCCTATAATGCTGTTTCAATGTTCTCTGCTCACCCGTCCACCCAGCCACCACCTCCCAGTCTTCCAGCAGAGCCCACGCTGATAGGATTGCAGCCATATGGCACTATATTCTATATGGTGGCCACTGGCTTCCTCCATCCAGTGGTACCTCAGCCTCTTGTCTGCGGGGTACCCCTCCTCCTTTTCTTCTGTGGAGCCTCAGGCTCCTCTACCTGCTGGGTAGCCTGCTGACTACACCAATTATCTTGCTATAGCTCACTGTGTGAACTGTTCACTGAGTCCCTGGTAGCCAAGGTGTGAGTTAAGAAGCTGGAAGAAAACTCAAGGAGCCATCGGAAGTGCAGACACATGTATTCTCTCCTGGATGGGCCAGTAGCCATAGCAGCACATACACTGTATTCTCTCCTCTCATGGTTGACCCACCAGACATAGCCATAACACAGCCAACATGCATAATGCAGCCATAATGCAGCCCCAAAAGCTTTTTTCAGGTGGAGCTGATATAGGTGTACCACACAAAGTAGCCCAAGACCAAGCCAGTACCTCCTGGTGCACATGCACAGCACTATAAGTGATCTCAGCTGTGGCAGAACCTTGTGTTTACTCGGTGTGGGTGAGAGTGAGTGGCCACGGGGTGCGAGAACCTGACCATGCTGTATGGACCTGGTAAGTTGCTTCCGTTGTGTCCAACTCTGTGCGACCCTATGGACTGTAGCCTTCCAGGCTCCTCTATTCATGGGATTCTCCAGGCAAGAATACTGGAGTGGGTTGCCATGCCCTTCTCCAGGGGATCTTCCCAACCCAAGGGTCGAACTCAGGTCTCCCACACTGTGGGCAGATTCTTTACCAAAATACAGAGATACACTTTATACTGAGATAAACTTTACTATTAACAACACATTTTATGTTAGATGATGCAAATGAGAGGGAAGAAAAATATTTGGTTTATGCAGGGAAAAGGCAAACTAGTCAAGATGGCGTGGTCAAGGCTTCCCAGGTGGTGCTAGTGGTAAAGAATCTACCTGCCAATGCAGGGGAGGCAAGAGACGCAGGTTCAGGGACACTGGTGGCCTCCCCTTTCTATGAAATTTCCCACATGTAGTCTAATACATTCATGATGTTATGCTGATTGAACATTGTGAGCAGGAAGTGGCAACTACTCCAGACATATGGCTAGGATGCACAGAAGGTATGAAATAAATTCCACAAAAAATTCAGGGACCTACCACTTCAGTGAAGTTTCTAGGGGTCATGATGTGGGGGCATGTAGAGATATTCATTCTAAGGTGAAGGAACGATGGGTTGTCATATCTGGCCCCTTCTCGGACCAAAACAAAGGCACAGCATCTCTTTGGATTTTGAAGACATATTCCTTCTCTGGGTGTGCTACTCTGGTCCATTTGCTGAATGACCCAAAAAACCGCTAATTTTGAGTGGACTCTGCACTTGCCATGCAAGCTGCTCTGCCACTTGGGCCAGTGGTGCTTGAAGTGCCAGTGTTGTTGAGGGATGCTGTTTGGAACTTTGGCAGGCACAAATAGATGAATCACAGCACAGGTCCTTAGGATTTTGGAGCAAAGTTCTGCTATCCTGTGAATAACTGATCTTGGTGAGGCAGCAGTGAGTGGCAGCGTGAAGTGAGATCTAATTCCCTGCCCAGGAATTGAACATGGGTAACCTGGATGAAAAGCAGGGATCCTAGCCACCAGACCAGCAAGGGCTAGAGGCTAGAAGCTAAGTTTCCCTGGATCTCTGCCCCCAGTGAAAAATACATTTATCATAGAGGCAGAAAATGTAAATGCAGGTACTAAGTTTATTATTAGATACATAGCATAACAACAAGTGGGAGAGAGCACACAGAGAAACGGTTTGTTAAGACAGAAGCAAAGCAGAGACGCACACTTGAAAAGAAAGGGTGTGGCGTCCCCCAGTGAGGAGGAGCACAGTAAGAAGGCAGCTGTCATTTATACGGGTCAGTTCTTCCTGGCTCTTTCCTTCCTTCAGGCCAATTATCTGGTTTCCTTTTCCACACCTGACCTACCCTGGGACACTCCACTGGGGTGCACATGCACCCCTCAGCCAAGATGGATCTCAAAGTGAAGGCTTCTGGGAAAAGTAAGATTCATTATGGCCTGGCATTATCCCTTGACTTTTTCTTGAAAAGAAAGGGTGTGGCGTCCCCCAGTGAGGAGGAGCACAGTAAGAAGGCAGCTGTCATTTATACGGGTCAGTTCTTCCTGGCTCTTTCCTTCCTTCAGGCCAATTATCTGGTTTCCTTTTCCACACCTGACCTACCCTGGGACCCTCCACTGGGGTGCACATGCACCCCTCAGCCAAGATGGATCTCAAAGTGAAGGCTTCTGGGAAGAGTAAGATTCATTATGGCCTGGCATTATCCCTTGACTTTTGACCCACAAGCAGCCTTTCCATGCATATATAGTGTTTCCCTGGTCCCAAAAGAGGAGTGGAGGGAGATTCCTTAATCCTTCACTCAGACGGGGTTTTGCCTCTCTTTGTCCTTGCGATGACTATTACCTTAAGGTGTTTACAAGAAACAAACACTGGCTATTTACCCAGTTTCTGTTTTTACTTCCATTTCAGAGGGAAAACAGGAGGCTGATTGTAGATGTCTTCAGCAGAGCCCACCTAGCTCTTGTCTCGGAAATGCAAACAGGAGGCTAGTTGTAAGCGTCTAACCTGGAGCCCATCTATCTCCTACTCATAACTACTGCCCTTTTGAGAACCAACTTTTGGTTTGCTACTGGGCCTAAGAAGGGACTGAGCACTTAACCGTGGGCCACCAAGTTATACCGTGTGACCTGAGCTGCACATCATGAACTTTAGTCTGAAGTACATCATGAATCACCAAGACATCAAGCTGGAATGCATGAGATAAGCGCAAGCAGGCCTTGAAGGCCCAGGTAAACTGCATGTGGAAGTGGTCTGAGTGACTATGGCCCCACAGGTGCCAAACTACTTCTCTCTCTAGGACCATTCCACTTTTGAGGGGGCTCCTCAGAGGAAGAGAATGCAGGGCTTGGCTTACAAATGGTTTTACACAGTATGCTGCTGCTGCTAAGTCGCTTCAGTCGTGTCCGACTCTGTGTGACCCCACAGACGGCAGCCCGCTAGGCTCCTCTGTCCCTGGGATTCTCCAGGCAAGAGTACTGGAGTGGGGTGCCATTGCCTTCTCCAACGCATGAAAGTGAAAAGTGAAAGTGAAATTGCTCAGTCATGCCTGACTCTTAGCAACCCCAAGGACTGCAACCTACCAGGCTCCTCTGTCCATGGGATTTTCCAGGCAAGAGTACTGGAGTGGGTTGCCATTGACTTCTCCTACATAGTATGCAGGCCCACTCAAAAGTGGAAAGTTGCAGGTACAGCCCTTTCTGGGACATTCCAGAAGGATAGTGATGAAGGGAAATCCTCCTAGCCCAGGTGGTTCCTTATTTTTCCTGGAAGGAGAAATAGTCACAGGTGCAATTATATATCAACTCATGACTGTAGCCAATAGTTTGGCTAGATGGTCAGGGATAGGGAAGGAACATAACTGGAAACTTGGTGACAAGGAGGTTGGAGAAAAAAGAATGTGGTAGCCATTTCTTTATGGGCCAAGAATGAGAATGCTCGCTAATGGTGTCCTCAGCAGAAAAGGATGGGTTAGTACTTGGATGGGTAGTATATCTGTTCTGTGAATAACAGTCGACCTCAATCACCTTGTCATTACCCAATAGGCTCAAATAAAGTGGCCATAGTGGAGCGACCAAGGTTGTGCACAGGCTCAGTAATATGGGCTTACACTCAACAAGGCCAATCTGGCTAGTGCCCATTCGTTTGCAGAAAAAAAAAGACACTGAACACCCAATATGGCACTACTGCCCACGTTTATGTTAGATCCTGTCCATCATGGAAGAGGCAGTGTTTTGTTCTTACTGAAATAGACACTTACCCTGAATATGGATTTGCCTCCCCTGCACACAATGCCAAAACTACCATCTGTGGACTTATCCACAATTATGGTATTCCATATAGCATTGAACCTAGACAGCATATTAAAAAGCAGAGACATTACTTTACCAACAAATGTCCGTCTAGTCAAGGCTATGGTTTTTCCAGTGGTCATGTATGGATGTGAGAGTTGGACTATAAAGAAAGCTGAGTGCTGAAGAATTGATGCTTTTGAACTCTGGTATTGGAAAAGACTCTTGAGAGTCCCTTGGACTGCAAGGAGATCCAACCAGTCCATCCTAAAGGAGATCAATCCTGGGTGTTCATTGGAAGGACTGATGTTGAAGCTGAAACTCCAATACTTTGACCACCCGATGTGAAAAACTGACTCATTGGAAAAGACTCTGATGCTGGGAAAGATTGAAGGCGGGAGGAGAAAGGGACAACAGAGGATGAGATGGTTGGATGGCATCATCGACTCAATGGACATGAGTTTGGGTGAAGTCCAGGAGTTGGTGATGGACAGCGAGGCCTGGCGTGCTGCAGTCCATGGAGTCGCCAAGAGTTGGACATGACTGAATGACTGAACTGAACTGAACTAGCATTGCTTTTGACCAAGGAATTCAACTCTGAACAAATACAGTGTAGAAATAGGTCCATGTTCATGGGCTGAACTTGTCTTATCATGTTGCCCATCATCCTGAAGCAGGTTCCTTGAAAGAATTTATTAAAGTTCACTTTTAATTTCTGTCATCAAAGTTTTATAGTTTTCAATGAACAGATATTTAACATTCTTGGTTACATGTATTCCTAAGTATTTTGTTGTTTTTGATACTATTTGAGAGTGGAATTGTTTCTTTCATTTCCTTTCCAGAATGTTTATTGTAAGTGTACACAAATGTAGTTAATTTTTTATGTCAGTCTTGTGTCCTGTAACCTTGCTAAATCTATTTACTAGTTTTAATAGTTTTTCCATGGATACCTTACGCTTTTCTACAGACAAGTTTATGTCATTTGCAAATAAAGACAGTTTTTACTTTTTCCTTTCCAATATGGATACCTTCCCCCCTCATTGCCCTAGATAGAGCTTCCGTACAACACTGAACAGAAGTGACATTAGAGGGAAAGCATCCAGTCTTTCTGCATTAAGTGTGTGGGTTTCTTATAAATGCCTTTTATTAAGTCAAAGAAGTTCACTTCTATTCATAGTTTGTTAAATGTTTTTGTCATGAAAGAGGGTTGTTGTGTTTGATCAAATGCTTTTCTGTGTTATTGAAGTGATTGTTATTTTTGTTATTTATTCCATTGATATGATGACTTACACTGTAATTGATTTTTGGATGTCTAAATAACTTTGCACTCCTGGAATAAACCTCATTTGGTCATGGTTTATAATTCTTTCTATATTTTGTTGGATTACACTGGTTAGTCTTTTGTTGAGAATTTTATATGATTTTTTTAAATTGTAGTGAAAGCATAAAATTTTTAAATTATTTTTAAGTCTACAATTCAGTAGATTTATAACAACATTATACTATTGCTATTATTGTGCAATCATCACCACAGTCCATCTAAAGAACTCTTTTCATTTGCAAAACTAAAGCTCTGTATCCGTTAAAGAATAACTCCCCAATTCCCCCTCCTCACAGCCCCTGGCAACAACCCTCAACATTCTGTCTATATGGATTTGACTACTCTAGATGCTACAAAGAAGTGGAATTATATACTATTTGTCTTTTTGTGACTGGCTTATTTCACTTAGCATAGTGTCCTCAAGGTCAGCCATGTTGTAGCACATGTCAGAATTTCATTCTTTTTTAAGGTTGAATAGTATTCCATTGTGTGGATATATCATATTTTGTTTATCCATCCACCTTTCAGTGGACACTTGGGTTACTTTCATCATTTGGCTATAGTGAACAATGCTATTATGAACATAGGTGTACAAATATTTCTCTGAGACCCTGTTTTCAATTCTTTTTGGCTTGTACCCAGAAGTGGAGTTGCTAGACCATATGTTGATTCTATTTTTCAGTTTCTGAGGAGTCACTGTACTGTTTTCCACAGTATGTGCATCATTTACGTTCCCACCTATAATACACAAGGGTTTTAATTTCCGTATGTCCTCCGCAAAACTTGTTATTTTCTGTTTTTAAAAATTAATTTTAATTAATAGCCATCCTAGTGGATGTGCGAAGAAGGCAATGGCACCCCACTCCAGTGTCCTTGCCTGGAAAATCCATGGACGGAGGAGCCTGGAAGGCTGCAGTCCATGGGGTCGCTAAGAGTGGGACATGACTGAGCGACTTCAATTTCACTTTTACTTTTCTCTTTCATGCATTGGAGAAGGAAATGGCAACCCACTCGTGTTCTTGCCTGGAGAATCCCAGGGATGGGGGAGCCTGGTGGGCTGCCATCTATGGGGTCACACAGAGTTGGACACGACTGAAGCGACTTAGCTTAGCTTAGCAATGGATGTGAGGTAGTATCTCATTGTAGTTTTGATTTGCATTTCCCTAATGATTAGTGATGTTGAGAAAATATTTTCATATGCTTATTTGACATTTGTTATTTTCTTTGGAGAAATATCTAATCAAATCCTTTGACTATTCTTTAATTGGCTGTTTATTGTTGAGCTGTGCAAGTTCTTTATATATTTTGGATGTTAAAACCTTATTAGATATACGACTTAGAAATATTTTCTCCCAGTCTGAGGGTTGCCATTTCACTATGTTGATTATGTCTTACGAGGTAAAAAGTTTAAAAATTTGATGTTAATTCAATTTATCTATTTTTTGTTTTTGTTGTCCTTGGTTTTGGCGTCATATTTAAGAAATCACTGTCAAATCCAGTGTGATGAAGTCCTCTCATGTTTTCTTCCAGAAGTTTTATAGTATTACCTTCCTCTTACATTTAGGTCTCTGATCTATTTTGAGTAAATTTTCGTGTATAGATTAAAGTGATAGTACTGCTTCGCCCTTTTGAATGTAGATATCCAGTTTTTCCAGCATCATTTGTTGAAAAGGCTGTTCTTTTCCCGTTGAGTGGTCTTGAAATCTTCTTAAGAATCACTTGACCGTATATGTGAGGGTTTATTTATAGGCTCTATACTCTATTCCTTTGGTCTGTATATCTGTCTATATGCAAGTAACACATTGATTTGATTACTATAAGCTTTGTAATAAGCTTTGAAACAGGAGGTTTGGATCATCCAGCTTTGTTCTGCTTTTTCAGGATTATTTTGGCTATTTGAGGTCTCTTTAAATCTCATATTAACTTTAGGATGGAGTTTTGTATTTCTGCAAAAAACACTTGAGATTTTGATAGGAATTACATTGAATATGCAGATCACCGGGGGTAGTATTGACATCTAAAAATACTGTCTTGGGACTTCCCTGACAGTCCCATGGTTAAGATCCTGTGCTTCCACTGGAGAGGGCACAGGCTTACTCCCTGGTTGAGGAACTAAGATCCTGTATGCCACTTGGCTTGGCCAAAAAAAGAATATTAAATCTTCTGGGCCTTCTCCAAAGGTCACATTTAAATGGCCAATGGGTATTGAAAAGGTACTAAGCATCACTAATCATTAGTGAAAGTGAAAAGTAAAAGTGAAGTCACTCAGTCCTGTCTGACTCTTTGCGACCCCATGTACTGCCGTTTCCTTCTCCAGGAGATTGTACCATCAGAAAATTGCAGCAATCACTGACCTCCAATTATTTTCAGAAAAAGTGATCAACTAAAAATTGTGCATGTGTGGGGAATCTCCAGTTACCTCAGAAACCAAACCTATACACTAATAAACCACAACAGAAGTTAATAGAAGAGGTGTTTTGATTTATTACTCAAATATGGTTCATTTTTTATTTAGCTTTCTGACTCTGTGCTTGTGCTTTCAAAATTTTCACAACGATCTTCTGCTCTTCAATAAGGAAAGTGCGCTTGATCCTGTCACGGACACATTTAGCACACATGGAACCACCACAGGCTCGGCTGACATGTTTCTCCATTTTAGACAACCTCATGAGAACTTTTGGTCTCACAGCATGAACACATCTATCACTAATCCTTAGGGAAATGCAAATCAAAACTACAATTAGATCTCACCTCGTGCCTGTTAAAATGACTAGCATTAAAAAGAAAAGAGATAACAATTGTTGGGAAGGACTCAGAGAAAAGGAAAGCCTGGTGCACTGTTGATGGAAATGCAAATTGGTACAGCCAATATAGAAAACAGTATGGAGGTTTATCAAAAAATTAAAAATGCAACTACTACATTATTCAGCAATTCTGCTTGTGAGCATATATTCAAAGAAATCAAATTACTATGTCAAAGAGGCATCTATAATAGCCAAGACATGGAAATGACCTAAGTGTACATCAAAAGATCAATGGATAAAGGAAATTATATATATATATATGTACATTAAATATATAACATATATATAATGGCATACTGTTCAGCAACAAAAAAAGAAAGAAGTCCTGCTTTTTGCAACAACATGGGTAAAACCTGAGGTCATTATGCTAAGTGAAATAAATCAGAATGAAAAAGACAAATATTTTATGATCTCTATTACATATGAAATCAAAAAGAAACAAGAATTACAAGCAACAAACAGAAAAAGATCAGATTTGTGGTTACTAGAGGCAGGAACCTGGAGGTAGAGCAGTTGGATGGAAGTGATCAAAAGGTACTTGAGATACATAAGTACTGGGGATGTAATGTACAACAGTTAACACTGCTGTTTGGTATGTTTGAAAGTTGCTGCAAGAGTAAATCCTAAAAATTCCATCAGAAGGAACTTTTTTTTTCTTTTTTGCAGCTGTGTGAGGAGATGGATATTACTAAATCTATTGTGGTATCATTTTGCAGTACATTTGTGTTAAGCCGTTATGAGTTACACTTTAAACACACACAAAGCTGAAGGTCAGTTACGGGCTTCCCAGGTGGAGCAAGTGGTAAAGAATCCGGCTGCCAATGCAGGAGACGCAGGAGACGCAGGCTTGATCCCCGGGTCAGGAAGAAGCCATGGAGGAGGAAATGGCAACCATTCCAGGGCTCTTGCCTGAAATATCCCATGGAGAGAGGAGCCATGGGGTTGCAAAGAGTCAGACACGACTGAGCACACACACATGTCAGTTATGTCTCAGTAAAACTGAAAAAAATTGCCTGTCAATCCATGAAAGTGAAAGTTTTTTTTCATATATTTCCATTTTTAATGTCTTTTGGCAAAGTTTTATGGTTCTAAATATACAAACTTTTTGTCTTTTTTTGTTTGTTTAGTTTATTCCTAAGTATTTTATTCTTTTTGATGCTATTATTCTGGAATTGTTTTCCTAATTTCCTTACTGGATTGTTAGTGTAAGCAAATACAACTGACTTTTTAATGTGTTGATTTTATATCTTAAAACTTTCCTGACTTGGTTTATTATTTCTAACAGTTTTTGTTTTTCTTTTTAATGAGATCTTAGATTTTCTACAAGTAAAATCATGTCATCTACAAACAGATGATTTTACCTCTTTTCCATTTTGGATACTTTTTCTCCTGCCTAACTGCTCTGAGTAGGCCTTCCTATGTTAAACAGAAGTGATGAAAGTGGTTTATCCTTGAGAAAGTTTCCTGTGCACTTGAGAAAAATGTGTGTTCTGCTGTGGTTGACTGGAGTGTTCTGTATATTTCTTTCAGATATAGTTGATTTCAAAAACTTGTTGCAGAGCTTCCCTGGTGGTGCAGTGGATAAGAATCTGCCTCCCAATGCATGGGACACGGGTTAAATGCCTGGTCTGGGAAAATTCCACATGCCTCAGAGCAACGAGGCCCATGTGCCACCACTCCGGAAGGTCTTGATCCTGGAACTTGTGCTCGCAACAAGAGAAGCACTTACAGTGAAGAGTAGCTGCTACTCACTGTACTAGAGAAAGCCCATGCAAAGCAAGGAGACCCACTGCAGAAATAATTAAATAAAAGTTAAAAGTTTTTGAATAAAAATGTTTAAAAAAAATTGTTACAAAGCTGCAGTAATTATGACATACAATAAATCACAACACTGTAGTACTGGCATAAAAAAAGACAAACAGAGCACTGGAACAGAATAAAAATCCCATTAATAAGTCCTCACATACACGGTCAAATGATATTTGACCAAATAAGGAAATAGAGTACTTTAACAACATGCCCTTAACATATTAATCATAGCTTTTAAAAAGCTCCGGATCGGATAATTCCAACATTCTTTCCATATCTGAGTCTTGTTCTGATGCTTGCTTGATCTCTTCAAACTGTTTTGTCTTTTTGTTTGTTTTTTACCCTTTACTTGTGTGTGTGTGTGTATATATATATATATATATATGCTCCTAAAAGATGAGAATTATGCTTTATTCTGCAGTCATACTGAGGACTTCAACTCTGACAGGTAGCATTTCAAGTAACCCCGAGAAAACTGCTCCAAGGAGAACAGAGGTGAGCTAGGATATACAGGAGTTTTGCAGCAAAGGGTTGGTGGTAAGAACAATAGACTACTGTTAATAAAAGAAAACTAGATATCTCAAGTTAAGGAATTTAGTGCTTTTCTACAGACGAGCAGATGCAACAGTCTGAGCTCACTGAAGTCATTCCTTTGATATGTGCCTCCGCTGTCTAGGGCCAGGATCCTGCTTTCACATCCGCAGTTCCTCAGGACTCACCATCTGGAGTGACTGTAGCACCATGGTTGTGAGACAGCAGGTATGCTTTACTCCCTGAGTTCCCTCAGGGCCCACCAGCTCACTGTTGGAGGACTGCAATTGTTGATGACTGTGACATCCTTTGTTGACTGATATGGCAGGCAATATTTTTTTTTTGTCTTTTAATTGATTTTTATTTTTTAGTTTGTTTTGCTTTACAATACTGTATTCGTTTTGCTATACATTGACATGAATCAGCCACGAGTGTACATGAACTCCCAATCCCGATCCCCACCTCCCCCCTCCTGCCCCACACCCTCTCTCTGGATTATCCCCGTGCATCAGTCCCAAGCATCCTGCATCCTGCATCAAACCTGGACTGGCGATTCGTTTCACTTATGATATCACACATGTTACACTGCCACTCTGCCAACCCATCCCACCCTCTCCCTCTCCCACAGAGTCCAAAAGGCCGTTCTATACATCTGTGTCTCTTTTGCTGTCTTGCGTACAGGTTTATCATTACCATCATTCTAAATTCCATATATATGTGTAAGTATACTGTATTGGTGTTTTTCTTTCTGGCTTACTTCACTCTGTATAATCGGCTCCAGCGTCATCCACCTCATTAGAACTGATTCAAATGTATTCTTTTTAATAGCTGAGTAATACTCCATTGTGTATATGTACCACAGCTTTCTTATCCATTCATCTGCTGATGGACATCTAGGTTGCTGGCAGGCAATATTTTATTTCTCATAGTATACCTTGTGATTTTTGTTGAAAGACAAAAACAATGTACTAGATAAAACAACCTGTGGTAAATAGGCCTTTACTGATGTGGTGGTAAGGTGTAGATGGAGGGTTAGTATTCCACAGACCATGAAATACTAGTCCGCAGTCTTTTAGGGAGACTGTTCCCCTGAGCTGTGAACTTCACAAGTGTTTCTCAGCTTTTTCCCTCCTTTAGATGGGAGAGGGTGTCTGGAGGGGCTGGTATTATTTCCCTTCATCCAGGTGGCTTACGCTCTGAAAAATCTCCAGTAAATTAGGGTTGTTGAGACAGCTGCTGAGGTGTTGTTGAGATAGCTCTCTTTAGGGCAGGCTTTGTTAGGAACAGAATGTTCTGGTTTATTTCAAAATGGTTCCTTTCCCCCTCCCTCTGCTGAAATCACAAGAGGACTTTTTTCCCCTCTAATTCTTACTATAAGTAATTGGTAAGGCTCCTGGAGATAAAAGTCAAAAAATTACAAGCACACCATCTAAGAACGATCCCCTCTGGAGTTTTTACCTCAAACTGTTCCACACTGAGCCTCCAGCAATTCATCAGTTTCAGTTTAGGTTCCCTACTCTGATACCAGCTCCCACAGGAGTTTCTGTTCCTGGGTTTCTGCTTTGGTATGTTTTGATTCTCTGAGTCTACTGGTTTGTCCTCTGGCGTGCTGCGATTCATGGGGTCTCAAAGAGTTGGACACGACTGAGCGACTGAACTGAACTGAACTGAATATGCCCTGTGACCTCACTTCTTTCATGGATCTAATAAGATTTGCTGTTTTTTGGTCCATTTAGCTTCTTAGAACACAGTGACAATTTTCATGTTCCAGATATGCTGGACCAGAAACTGTATCTCCATAATTTCTCTCTCATAGATATTTTCATTTTGTTCATATATTGACTTCCTGATTTCCTTAGTTTTCTGTATGTGTTACAACTTAAGTCATCAAGCTGAATCATTAAGAAAATTGTTTCAAAGTGTTTGTCAAGTAAACTCGAAGGCTTTCTTTGGGTTCATTTTCTGAAGATTTATTTTGCTTCTTTGAATGGGTCATATGTCTGTTGAAAATCAAGCATTGGACAATCAGAAACCTCTCCCAGCGTTTGCAGCCTGACTGTGCAGGAGTCAGTTCCCTAATCAATGCAGTATGAGAGCTAGAGTCTTCTCGGGGCTTTTGGGTGCTGCACCTTCCTTAGGCCTGTGTGTGTGCTTTCCCCTGCCCTTAATTCCCCTACATATACAGCTGCTTTTCAAAGGAGCTTATGTCCCTAAGAGTCTCGCCTTCTTCTTAGGGCCTTGGACGTTCAGCCGTACTTCTCTACCCACAGGTGCACATGGGCCAGAAACGCCCCTGCAGCATTCCACCATGCCCTGGCGCCACACTGCGGTCATGAGCCTCCAGTCCCGTACCAAGTTAATCCACTATTCCTGCCAGCACTCTGAGTCAGCACTCTGACACAAAACCCAGTCCCTCCATAACCCCCAGACAAGTTGAAACACTGTAGACAACTTCCTTTCACTGAAGGGAGGGATCAGGAATTAAGTGACTTCCTCTATCTGTAGCATGCCTTTGTTGGGGGTGGGCAAGGATGATTGCCAATGCCATGAGAGTTTTGTCTGGAATGTTTTGAGGGCTGCTGTTTCTTGGTTAGGCATTCATTTGGCTGCTGCAGATCCTTAACTGGTTTCTAGAGTTCTCATAAAGCTACTGAGGTCACTATGATGTTTACTTGATGTTTCTGTGAGAAAATGAGGACCTGGAGCTTCCTACTCTTCTTTCTTGATCACATCAACCAATATTATCTTTTGTACCTGGTAAAATTTCTTTGTGATAATAACTTGGACAGTAATTCTTTCCCTTTTAATATTAATATTCCATTGTACAAATATACAACAATTTGTTTATCTACTTTTCTAATTATATTCCTTGAGTTGTTTCTCATTTTTTTGCTTTTATGGTTGATTACTCAGGTACAAGCCATTGTGTGGATATAAATTTTCTTTTCTTGGGTAAATACATACAAGTAGGACTATGCTGTATACCATATGTATGTGCTATGTGGCATATATATATAAACCTTGATGAGAGACTTCCAAAGTAGCTTCTTCTTTGAAGTGTCTTATTTTTGTTGGGTTGGCATTTTATAGTGGATTTGCAGGGCTTCTTTGCATATTCTGGAATCAGTTGTCTGTGTGCCAAGGCTGTCTTCAAAACTGGCATCTCACTGTCTTAACATTGTCTTTTGGTAAGAAGTTTTAAAATTTCTGACCAAATCAGTTATCACTTTTTTTTAAAGGTACTGACCAAAGAGATTAGTACATTTTCTCTTCTAAGACATCTTTTCCCACCTATATTCTAAGGTTGTAAAATTACTCTTTAGTTTCCTTCTAGAAACTTTGTATCTTTAGCTTTCATGTTTAGGTCTATGATCCCTATCAAATTAATTTTTGTGTATGATGTGGGCAAGGAGATCAACTTTTTCCACATAGTTATATAATTACTCAGCCAGCACCATTAAAAATACTTCCCTTTGTCCATTGAATTCCTTTGGTATGTTTATTAAAACTCAACCGACTATAGAGGTGTGGGCTTGTTAATCTGTTTGGGCAGAATATCATAGGTAAGGTTGTAAAATTACTCTTTAGTTTCCTTCTAGAAACTTTGTATCTTTAGCTTTCATGTTTAGGTCTATGATCCCTATCAAATTAATTTTTGTGTATGATGTGGGCAAGGAGATCAACTTTTTCCACATAGTTATACAATTACTCAGCCAGCACCATTAAAAATACTTCCCTTTGTCCATTGAATTCCTTTGGTATGTTTATTAAAACTCAACCGACTATAGAGGTGTGGGCTTGTTAATCTGTTTGGGCAGAATATCATAGGCTGGGTAGCTTACAAACTACAGAAATTTATTTCTCACAGAGTCTGGAGGCTGGGAAGTCCAAAAGCAAGGTGCTGGAAGATTTGATAACTGGTGAGAGCCTACATTCTGCTCCACAGACCTGTCACCTCACACAGTGGAAGAGATGAAGAATCTTTCTGGGGTTTCTTTTCTACAGGAACTAATGCTATTTGTAAGGGCTCTAGTCTCTTTACATATTCACTTTCCAAATACCAACACATTAGGGTATTAAGTTTCAACATAAGAATTTTGAGGAGACACAAATGATAGGGACAAAGTAAGTAATGAAATAGTTAATCCCCCTAGAGGACTGTAAGTAAAGAAAAAAGCATGGGAGACCCCTGCAAGTTAAGTGAAAGTGAAAGTCGCTCGGTTGTGTGTCTGACTCTTTGCGACCCCATGGACTGTAGCCTGTCAGGCTCCTCTCCTCATGGAATTCTCCAGACAGAATACTGGAGTGGGTAGCCATTCCCTTCTCTAGGGGATCCTCCCAACCCAGGGGCCTAACCCAGGTCTCCCACACTGTGGGCAGATTCTTTACCATCTGAGCCACCAGGGAAGCCCCTCTGTAAGTTAATGATCACTCAAGAAACAGGTTTCCTTAACCACAAAACCAAGCAGGCTTCTTAAGCAGCAAAACCATGCAACAGAAGCATGAGACAAAAACAATAAAACAACGACGGCATGAGACCCACATTTTGTCCTGTGAGCTCAGTAAGTTAATGATCCTTAAAACATGCTCTTTGCACAAATTTAAAAAAAAAGTTATGGAAAAGTGAGATTTCAAAGTGAAACACCATTATTGTACTGAGATCTGAAATGATATTCCCTAGTGCCATGACAGTCCTGGCTTTAACCACGGAGGGACAAGAAAACTTTTTTGCCGAACATGGAGAAGGAGCTAATGATGGAAGTTTGACATCTACTCAAGAAAAAGAAAGAATGTGGTCTCCCTCCCCTACTTTCCTCTGATTATAAAACTGTAGCCCACTAAGTTCTCTGGGTGTAGCACCCTCTTGCTCATCTGCTTATAAGCCTCACAAGTCTCCAATTGTAAAATATCACTTATCTACTACTTTGCCTCTCACTGAATTCTTTCTGTGCTGATACATAAAGAACTGGAACCCCTGGGAGTCCCCTGAAATGACATCTAGAAGTTTCACAAACATTCAGTCTATAGCAGGGATTTTTTCTTACTATTCTGTTCCATTGGTTTATTTGTGCATCAAGTCAATACTATACTATTACTGTGGCTTTGTAAAATTGGCGTTGCTTCTTTCTTAAATATTTTATAGAAGTCACCAGTGGAGCTATACACCCTTGGGGATTTTCTTTATGGGATGATTTTAAATTACAGATTCAACTGTTTTCTTCTACCGTGTAGAAGGGATTGAATCCTCCCACATTGCAGATGGATTCTTTACCAGCTGAGCCACAAGGGAAGCCCAAGAATAGTGGAATGGGTAGCCTATCCCTTCTTTGGGAGATCTTCCCAACTCAGGAATGGAAGCGGGGTCTCCTGCATTGCTGGCAGATTCTTTACCAACTGAGCTATTAGGGACCAAGTGAAGTCGCTCAGTCGTGTCCAACTCTTTGCAACCCCATGGACTGTAGCCTACCATGCTCCTCCAACCATGGGATTTTCCAGGCAAGATTACTGGAGTGGATTGCCATTTCCTTCTCCAGAGGATCTTCCTGACCCAGGGATCGAACCCGGGTCTCCCTCATTGTAGACATGGTAACATTTGAGCCACAAGGGAAGTTAGGGAAGCCACTGTTAATCCCAAACTCCCAATTTATCCCTGTGGGAGCGGAGGTAGATGTTCTTATTTGTCCATCTGTTTTCTGGTTTATTGACTTCTGTTCTTATCTTTATTATTTTTTTTACTTATACTTTCTTTGGATTTAATTTGCTTCTGTTTTTCTAACTTTTTTGAGGTAGAAATTAAGGTAATTGATTTTAAACTTTTCTGGTTTTTTACTATGTGTATTTGATATATTAACTTTCCTTCTGAGCATTCATTTAGCTGCATCTCACAAATTTTAATTTTTTTCATCATTATTTAGTTCAATATATTTTCCAATTTCCATTGTAATTTGTTTTTTCATCAAAAGAATATTTAGAAGTGTATCATTTAGTTATCTAATATTTGGGCATTAAAAAGTTATCTTGGACTTCTCTGGTGGTACAGTGGATAAGAATCCACCTGGCGATGCAGGGGACATGGGTTTGGTCCCCGGTCCATGAAGATTCCACATGCCCCAGAGTGAAAAGCCCATGCACGGCAACTACTGAGCCTACTCTAGAGCCGAGCTGCAAATGCTGAGCTTGTGCGCCGCGGCCACTGAAGCCCAGGTGCCTAGAGCCTGTGTTCTGCAACAAGAGAAGCCACTGCAATGGAAGCCCGTGAATTGCAAGGAAGGCCCAGCACAGCTAAAAAATAAAATAATTAAATAAAAAATATTTTTAAAGTTTTATTTTTATTGCATTTTCGTTTAATTTCGTGATGGTCAGAGAAAGTTCTGTATGGTATCAACACTTTGACATCTACTGAGATTTGTTTTACTTCCTAACATATACTTTGTGCATGATATGTGAAAATTTTAATTCTCAGTAATACCTTGAGGGTTCAGCATAAATATTTTGAACATGTCATCAAATACAACATATTTTGTTTTGTTTTATGAGGCTTAAGGGTAAATCGGTCAACCGTTTAAAATTTTTTCTGTACTTATTTTGGTGTCTGCCTGTCACATCACTTCCTAAGAGAGGGGTGTTAAATCTCTAATTGTGAATATCTGTATGCCTATTTCTTCTTTTGACTCTATCAATTTTTCACAGCTTATTTGGTGCATACACTCTAAAAATTGTCACTTTTTTTTCTGAATTAATTGACCCATTTATCTTTACCCAATGTCCCTTTTAATTTCTGGTCATGCTCTTTGTCTTTAGGTCTACTTTGATATTAATATAGTCACTGACTTTTTTATGATTAGCATGGGCATGGTAGATGGTTTTTCATCTTTTAAAATTTCAACCTCTTTGTGTCCTCATATTTAAGGTATGTTTCTTTTAAACAGCCATGTATTTAGGCTCTGTTTTTATCCAATGTGACAATTTCTTTGGAGTGTTTAGTTCATTTACGTTTAATGTAATTACTAATACAGTTGGATTTAAGTCTAACAGCTTGCTCTTTGTTACCTATGTGCTTTTTGCTCCTTCTTTGCTTTCTTCGGATTTATATTTTAGCATTCCATTTAATTTTCTCTCTCAGATTTTTTAATTGCTTATTTTTCATTAATCGCTCTAGGAGATTACAGTATTTTTAAATTATCACACTATACCTTGAATATGTATTTCACCACTTCACTTACAGTATAAAACAAAAAACGAAACAGCCCTTGGGAATTTAACTTAAGACGCCCTGGGCTGAAAATGTGCGGACTAGCTGGGAACCAGAAAGTCACTCAAAACCGATGTTCTGGATCCAGGAGCTTCTAGAAAAAGTGGTCTCCGAATATTTAGACAACTGGTAGGTTTTGGTTTGGTCAGGATTCATTTGCTGTAACTTTGCAACATCTAGAAGGCAGCCAGGAGGTAATGAAACTTCGTGTGGCTTTCAAAGGCTAATTGCTGCCCATCCATCTTTATTGCTGTCCCTCCCGACGCGCTGGGGAGGTGGTGGTGGTGACGGGGAGCGGGGCCAGTTTAGGGGAAAATTTCTCCCAAACACGCTTGTGACAAGCTCACTCCACTTGGCCTCTCTCAAGATTGTGTTTGGGGGCTAGTTCGTCAGAGTTCTGCTCTCGGCCATTCCCACAAATCTGCGCACGCCTTTGCGCCTGGCTCGGAGGGGACACGCGATCACTTCCGAGGCCAAACGATCCTTTTCTCCCGGTTGGCCGGGTTCTGGCAGCGAGTCCCAGTCGCACCCCGCACCTGGCCGCTTGCAGGCTCCCGCCGCGGAGCTCAGGTGTGAGTCCCTCCCCCTTGGCTGCGGGGCGCCGGGCCCTCGCGCCTGGGTGTCCCCCTGCGCTCCTTCCGCGGCTCGTCTCACGCGCCGCCCTCATCTCCCCAGGCCCGGGATGCGCCCTCCGCGCTCTTTTTACGGCCCAAGCTGGGCGATTCCCTCTGGGAAGCCCCCCCCGCCTCCCTCCCGCGGGCCCGAGGACGAGCTGAGGCCGCCTAGGCCGGCAGGCGGCCCTCGAGGTCGCCTCCCTGAGGAGCAGGTTCCACAGCCAGAGGGCCCGCGCCCCCGGCCGAGGGAAGGAGCGCGCCCCAGAGCCAGCCGCCTGGCCGAGGGCCGGGGTGGAGGGAGGAGCGCCCGGAGGAAGGGGCCGAGCCGGGAGAGCCCCCGCCCCGGAGGAAGGGGAGGAGGCCGGGTGTTTCCTGGCGCATTCCCGGCCCGCCCGAGTGACTCACTCGGTCAGGAGACGCCCAGGGCCGCCCGGGACCCCCGAGCCGCCGCGCGGACGCAGGTGAGGAGCGCTGCGGCCCCTTCCCGCCCCGCGCCCCCGCCGGGACCGCGGCCCGCCCTCGGAGCCCGGCCGGCGGGAGCTGGGAGGTGGCGGGGTCGGACCTCCACCCTCAGGCAGCCGGGACTTGGACCTCCGCGGCGCGGCCTCCTGGGCGGCGCGGCCTCCGGGCTCCCTCCGGCCTCGGAGTCGCGAAGCCCTTCCCCGGCGCCGCTGGCCGCGACGGAGTTCCCACGGGGAGAGTCCATTGGGATTTTGCAGTTATTGTTTGAAACTGCGGAGCGGGCGGTTTGTACTGAGGTCGTGCTTTGTGCCCCTCTCTGAGGGGAGGAGAGACTGTCCAAGCGAGACCATTTTGCAGATTCTGGGAGAGAGGAGTTTGAGGCTTTGTTAAGGAGCCAGATTGTTACGTGGGCAGCGCGGTTCAACACAGCCAGATTGAGTTGTATATTTGAAGCCTCAAATGCGTGCTCCTAATTTGCAGCGCTTGGTGGGTGGGAGAATAATTTGGAAATGGGGTTTAAGAAGCGCTTTCTAAGCGGAGAGAGGCCTCCGGAGCACGTCCACCCTAGCGTTTTGCCTGAACCGCCGGGTAGCGATTGCTTATGAAGCCGGGTGTTGGACGGTCTGCGCTGCTGTGGGAGTCTGAGACCTGGGAGTTTCCTTTTCTAGGAGTAGAGAGAGGGTGCTGTGCGCCGCGCCGCTCAGTGTTTTGTCAGAGCTTGGTGAGTTGGGTGGTATTTCTTGGCCATTGTCAACGTGATTCCGTCAATGACCCGTGATTGAAGCGGCAGCGTTCTCGGTGTTGTAGCTCGGGTTGCTGTGCTTGACAATTCACCAGCAGCTCCAGCGGCTCCGGGCTCGTGCAGGAAAATCCTGCTCGGCTGCTCGGCCTGTGAAGCTGCGCGCCGGTGCCTGCCCTCCCTTCTTCCTGAAGGCCTTCCGTGGTTTTTCGAGTAAAGCGTAGATCTACCCGTGCTGAGCCTGAAGAAATAATCAAGTTTTAAAGGAATGTGGGCCACGGCAAGTTTGCATTTGTGGGAGTTCACTTAGGAAGATGGTGCAAACCAGTGTCTTCACGCAGCGGCATCTCTATGCCAGAGTTGAACAGGGAAATGTGGAAAACATTTCCGGTATTAAAACATACATTTGTATGCTCATACGTCCCTCAGAGAAAAGTTACTCGCCAAGCGTTTTTTGTGTGTTTATTTAAATTTATTTTAAGTTGACATATAGTAATGTTGACTTTATGATAAACAGTCTGAATTTTAACAAATGCTTAGTGTCTGGTGACTTACAGCCACAGTCAAGATACAGAGCAGTTTTATCACCCCCTAAACTCCTTTCTGTCCTTTTGTAGGCAACTCCATTTTCCACTCTTGACCCTTGATCTGCTCTCCATTCCTACAGTTTTGCTTTTTACAGAATGTCATACAGGGTTTTTGAGTTTGGTTATTTCACTCAGCATACACATTTGCGATTCATCCATACTCTAGTTTGTCCCTGAGGGGTAAAAACATTAAAGTTTAAAACGTGTGCCTCTAGGATACCACCCGAGCTATTCAAATAACACTTTTAGTTCATGAGAAGAATTACAACACTTAAGCTTGTTAAAAAGTCAAACAGTGCTCCACTGCATGTACTAAAGGTGAAATTCCCTAAGTCTCTTTTAGTATGTAGCCTTTTCTGTGCATAGGTTTTATTTTTGTGTATGTTCTTTTTGTGACAGCGAGATTATATTGCATGTATTATACCTTTTAATGTTCTTGGATTATTTAAAGATCTTGGAAATATTAACATGTTGACATATATATTGGCATATATACACATAGATATTCTTCATTCCTTTTAATGACTGTATAGTGCTTTGTGGTTAGATGTATGATAATTTATTTAATCAGCCCCTAGTTAACTGACATTAGTTTGCATTTGTCACCATCATATTCTGGGAAAGATTGAGGGCAGGAGGAGAAGGGGATGACAGAGGATGAGATGGTTAGGTGGCATCACTGCTTGATAGTTTGAGCAGGCTCTGGGAGTTGGTGATGGACAGGGAAGCCTGGCGTGCTGCAGTCCATGGGGTTGCGAAGAGTCAGACATGACTGAATAACTGAACTGAACTACCATATTCAGTGCTTGTGTCTATATCTGTATGTGTATACTCAGATTTATCATTTTGGAAGTGAATGAGGGTTTAAATAAAGGCTCAGAGGTTAAAGCGTCTGCCTGCAAGGTGGGAGACCCAGGTTCAATCCCTTGGTTGGGAAGATCCCCTGGAGAAGGAAATGGCAACCCACTCCAGTATTCTTGCCTGGAGAATCCCATGAACGGAGGAGCCTGGTAGGTTACAGTCCATGGGGTCGCAAAGAGTCGGACACGACTGAGCGACTTCACTTCACTTCACTTCACTTCAATGTATCTTTTAAGTTGGCTTAAAACTCAGCATTCAAAAAACTAAGATCATGGCATCTGGTCCCATCACTTCATGGCTAATAGATGGGGGGGGGGAATTGGAAACAGTGGCAGATTTTCTTTTCTTGGGCTCTAAAATCACTTAAGATGGTGACTGCAGCCATGAAATTAAAAGGCGCTTGCTCCTTGGAAGAAAAGCTATGACAAACCTGGACAGAGTATTTAAAAAACAAAGCAGAGACATCACTTTGCTGACAGAGGCAAAGCTGTGGTTTTTCCAGTAGTCATGTACAGTTTTGGGAACTGGACCATAAAGAAGGCTAAGCACTGAAGAACTGATGCTTTTGAAATGTGCTGGAGAAGACTCTTGAGTGTCCCTTAAACAGCAAGGAGATCAGACCAGTCAGTCCTAAAGGAAATCAATCCTGAATACTCATTGGAAGGACTGATGCTGAAATTGAAGCTCCAGTACTTTGGCTACCTGATGTGAAGAGCCTACTGATTGGAAAAGACTGATGCTGGGAAAGATTGAGGGCAGGAAGAGAAGGGGGCAACAGAGGCTGGGAAAGATTGAGGGCAGGAAGAGAAGGGGGCAACAGAGGATGAGATGGTTGGATGGCATATCAACTCAATGGACATGAGTTTGAGCAAATTCTGGGAGATAGTGAAGGACAGGGCAGCCTGGCATGCTTCCGTCCCTGGGATCGCAAAGAGTCGAACACGATTTAGCGACTGAACAACAGCAACATTTCTTGAGTACTTACTTTGCTTCAGTGTTGTTTTGTGTGCGTGCATGTTAAGGCACTTCAGTCATGTCTGACTCTTTGCAACCCATGGACTGTAGCCTGCCAGGCTCCTCTGTCCATGGAATTGTCCAGGTGAGAATACTGGAGTGGGTTGCCATGCCCTGCTCCAGGGGATCTTACCAACCCAGGAGTGGAACCCATGTTTCTTACGTCTTGGCAGGCAGGTTCTTTACGTCTAGCACCATCTGTGAAGCCCCAGCATTGTTGTAGGCTAGGATTACTTTTCCGGTAAAGGTCCAAATAGTGATTATGTACAGCTTTGCAGGCCATATGGTTTCTGTCACAGCTTCCCCAGTTTCACTACTGTAGCATTAAGTCAGCATGGACACTTTGTAATGAATGATTGTGGCTGTATTCCAGTAAAACTTTACTTATGCAGCAAACCGTAGGCTGTAGTTTGCTAACTCTTGAGTACTTTATATACTAACTATTCTCACAACCCTCAAAGATAGGTACAGTTATTATTCCAACTTTATGGATGAGGAAAATGACAAAGAAGTTAAGTGTGTGCCTGTTAAATGTCTGGGGATTTCTCTGGTGGTCCAGTGGCTGACTCCTCGCTCCCAATGCAGGGGCCCAGGGTTTGATCCCTGGTCAGGAAGTTCAGTTCAGTCGCTCAGATGTGTCCGACTCTTTGCGACCCCATGAATTGCAGCACGCCAGGCCTCCTTGTCCATTACCAACTCCCGGAGTTCACTCACGTCCATCGAGTCAGTGATGCCATCCAGCCATCTCATCCTCTGTCGTCTCCTTCTCCTGCTGTCCTCAATCCCTCCCAGCATCAGAGTCTTTTCCAATGAGTCAACCCTTCGCATGAGGTGGCCAAAGTACTGGAGTT
>SJXQ01007931.1:119102-136373 GCA_006408695.1 Aepyceros melampus | reverse complement strand
AGGAGATCCAACCAGTCCATTCTGAAGGAGATCAACCCTGGGATTTCTTTGGAAGGAATGATGCTAAAGCTGAAGCTCCAGTACTTTGGCCACCTCATGCGAAGAGTTGACTCATTGGAAAAGACCTTGATGCTGGGAGGGATTGGGGGCAGGAGGAGAAGGGGACGACCGAGGATGAGATGGCTGGATGGCATCACAGACTCAATGGACATGAGTCTGAGTGAACTCCGGGAGTTGGTGATGGACAGGGAGGCCTGGCGTGCTGCGATTCACGGGGTCGCAAAGAGTCGGATACGACTGAGTGACTGAACTGAACTGAACTACAAGAAATGGACTGTGAAAAGGAGGAAATTTTCAAACATTAAACAATTGGTAGAAAAGGTGAAAAGGTTTAAGAGAAAGTGACATATTGGAATGGACATGTACACACTGATATATTTTAAATGGATAACCAAGGACCTACTGTATAGTACAGGGAACTCTGCTCAATGGCAGCCTGCATGGGAGTGGAGTTTGGAGGAAAATGGATACATGTATATGTATGGCTGAGTCCCTTCACTGTTCACCTGAAACTATCACAACCTTGTTGATCGGCTATACTCCACTATAAAATAAAAAGTTTAAGAAAAAACAATGCTTAGATAAAAAGAGTGACAGAAAGATGTGTAATGAAATGTTGGCTAAGGGGCTTCCCTGGTGGCGCAATGGTAAAGATTCCACCTGCCAATACAGGAGACAGTATTGATCTCTGGTCCAGGAAGATCCCACGTGCCACAGAGCAACTAAGCCCATGCACCACAACTATTGAGCCTGGGCTCTAGAGCCCAGGAGCCACAACTATTGAGCCCACACACTTTAGAGCCTGAGCTCCACAATAAAAGAAACCACCACAATGCCCACACACCACAACGAAGAAAAGCCCCCGCTTTCTGCAACTAGAGAAAGCCCGTAGAGCAATGAAGACCCAGCACAGCCAAAGATAAATATTTTAGAAAATGTTGGCTACAAAGTGCCTGCAGAAATGCATCCCAGCCTCAGCAACAGGTCACAGCTGGCTGATTCTGTGCAAAGACTCAAGTTCCTCCTTTGATTACAACTCTCATTCTGGGCACCAGCCCCAGGGCCGTGCTCAAGTGCTAGGATGCAGGGTGTAACGTAATCCTCACAGCTGTCATTGCGCCTCCCTGCATGTATGAACACCGAGGTTCCAGGAGCACAGCTGACCAGTCACACAGGTAAGGCATCACAGTTGGGACAAAGCCAGGGTGTAGATATCCAAGGGTTGTGCAGCTGAGAGGAACATCTTGTCACCTCTGGTGGAAACCAAGTCACCCAGCACATAGAGGACAACCAGGGCGGAAGCTGTCACCCTGGACTGTATGAGTCAAGAGTCTTAAAACAATCGCGGGAGGGCTTTGGAACAGAGTATGGAGAGACTTGGGCTTCCGTGTTGCTGAGGGGTCGGACGGTGAGTGTGAGCCGTGGGAGGAGGGCTGGATACTGGAGGGTCTAGGAGGGGTGTGAGCATGGGCACTGAGCCGCCTGTCATAGTACATGAATGTGGAACAAAGTTCACCCACGAGTTTAACAACATGCTCCCTCACCCCAGCGTTACACAACCGACTGCCTGGCCGCCTCTGGCAGGCGAGGCTGTAATTAACGCTGCTGTCTACACAGGCCAAACCAAACTGTCCTGGGGCGGGAGCTGGGGGCCGGGCAGCAGAGGCAGTGGCCGGTCCGTGGTCCTACCCCACCNCTTGGCCCGTTCTCCACGCGGTGGTCATCTCCTCTGCAGACCTGCTGCTCATGGTCATGGTCATGGGGCTGCCATTCCCTCGCCCCCAGTCTGGGGATCCACATGGTCTGCTCTCACTGGAGCTCAGCCTGGTGGACCTGGCCTGGAGGCCCATCTCCCCACTATTGTGGGGAGCCACGGGCAGGGACACCCCTGACCCCTCTCACTGCCTCTCAGGCCAGCTTGCCACACAGACTGTGAGTCTAGCAGCAGCCCCTCTGTAAAGGCCACCGTGTCCTCTGTCCTGCTCCAGGAATGACAAGGGCTGGCAGCACCTGTGCAGTGTATGACACGGCTCGTGATAAGGCTTCCCCGGCCAGCCATGTTCTCACAGGAACCAAAGTCAACTGCATCTGGGAGCCACAGCCCCCACCCAGGTGATGTCACCTGGGCCGCTGAGAGGTGCTGAGTGCCAGAGCATGCCTCCGACTCCGCCCTCGTCCTGGCTGGCTCATCGGGACCACTTGGGAACAGGTGGCTGGGTTCCTTCCCTCGTTTGGGAAAAAAGGTGAGTGAAGAACAGACCCGGCCCATCAAAGGGAAACACAGAGACACAGGCTAGCTCGACGTCCAGTCCCCCAGGGACGCGCTGTCCCCAACGACACTAGACCTCGCCAAGGGACCACCGTGGCTGCCCGGAGAAGCAGTGACTCTTCACAAGTCCCTTTCCCATGAGAGGGCCCACCTGTCTCCCCGGAGACGCGCAGTCGCTGACCGTTGCAGAAGGCACCCTGGCCCCTCCGGCCCGTGTACAGCCGCTCCTCCGTGCAGTGGTAAATCACCCCAAACTCCAGCTGTGGACAGGAAGGCGGGACAGAAAACAAAGAACGTGACACAGTGACCAAAGGCCATGAAGCTCCAGCTGTGACACTAACGCAAAGGGTGTGGGTGAAAATTAGCTTTCAAAAGGGAACTCAACAAATCAGCATCCGCAGTCAAACCCAGACCTGAATGTGAAAGCAACTGTTCTTTTCTTAAATCACACATTTAAAGATATATTTAAAGGAATAAGACTATATTTTAAATTGATATCATAATTGAGCATTTCATTTTGATATGCTCATAACTGAGCATATCATTTCAGCATTACTGAAAGTAACAGGAAAGGCTTCATTCTTCAAAAAGATCTCTTGTTTTTTTCCTGGGAGGTGAAAAAAGGCTCTTGAGACTCCAATCAAACCCCACAAGAAACTCAAAATTGCTGACATGTGAAGAACTCAGAACGTCTCTGGAAAGCTGAGGGCATGACAGAACCCAGAGTAGGGGGGAGGGGAAGTCCAGGAAGAAATGTGGATCCCCGGAGGGGCTGGCCCCCCTGCCACACGTCGGGGCACACAGCCTCAGTCCCCAACAAGCTGGTGTGTAGAGGTGAACCTCCTTACATCTCTTCTCCTACCTCTCTGTTCTGGGTTAAGAACAGCATGTGTGCCTGTCCCGAGGTGGGGAGGGCAGCCAACAGAGAGAGAAAGTGGGAGAGCTGCTGGCAGATCCCCAAGAAGAATCTGGGCTGCAGGAAAAGGACCCACTCCTGGAGGACCCCCAGTCAGCGCCCACCCAGAGCCGGCAGCACGTGACTTCCCCCCTCCCCTTTCCCATGACCCTGGCCTTGTAGGGCTCCCCAAGTTCAAGTCAGTCTTGGAATCGGGCTGACCTCCCTGCACCCATCAGAGGTCAAGGCCTGGCTGGTCAGTGACTCTGCGGCCAGAATGAACCCTCCACTCCTCTGTGCTTATCGCTCCACACGCACATCTCAGTGACCACGTTTAACACAGAAATAACGTGACTGATTCCCTAACCAATATCAACATTAAGACTCTCGCTTATTGTCACCTCAAAGTTCTTTCTCACAGGCAGGACTCCCTTCCTGCCCGCCATCCGCGCTCACGCCGAGACTGAGGACAGGACACAAGACTCTAACAAGGGCTCCTTCTGCACAGCTCGAGTCCTCGACCTAGGCAAGGGTAACTGCACAGAAGGAAAGGTCCTTCCTGCCTGTAATATCTGCGTTAACTAATGAAGCTAAAGCCTGCATCCTGGCCTTTCCCGCAGGTCCCACAATGTGGCCCAATTCCAGGGTCTGTGGGAACGGAGCGACAGCCACGCTCTCACCCAACAGCGAGAGGAGGATGAAGCCCTAACAGAATATTGGGACTAGAGATGTCCTCTCAAAATAGGAGCTTCTTTATTGTGTGACTCGATCACACGCCCCAGGGGTCAGATGGAGACTAACTGGGAACACGTGCTCAGAATGTTCCCTACACCCAGCCCTGCTGAAAGCCCTGGGGGGTGGGGCCGGTGGAGCCCCGAACCCTCACAGCCCAAACCTTCACACCCCAAACCCTCTCACCCCAACTCCTCACACTCCAACCCCTTATGCTCCAAACCCTTATGCCCCAATCCCTCATGGCCCAAACCAGTTTGCACCTGTTTCCTTTCTTGGATTTGAAATCAGTATCAGTCACAATGAAGGCTTAGGACAAGAACAGGAAAACAGGTTAGAACCATGAAGTGAGATAAAGAAACAGCAGCCAAGGTCCCAGACAGCCAGGGCCCCATTCACTATGTACCTCCTGGTTCACAGCAAAGCCAATGCTCACCGCCACGGTTGGGAACCTGCAGAGGAGACAGATGGTTGACGGTGTGACATCATGGACTTGTGCAAACTCAGCAGCCTCCGTGCAGCTGGAGGCACAGAAGACCTTTCTACAGAGTGGCTGGGTTTGTTTTGTCAGAAGCTACTTCCCACAATGGCACCGAGTGCTTCCAAGACAAGCAGGCCAAGCTGACCTGTGGGACAGCGACCTTGACAGACAGCTGCACTGACAGTTGTTAGGATGGACAGTGACCACAGAGGACCCGGTTGAGAGATTTTGATAATCAGCTTTCTGGTTCTTAGTGGCCAGTGAGATGGAGGGTCCAGGTCTGCAACAACCAGGCCCTCCTGACATGAATCCTGGGTGAGCCTCACAAAGGACAGCAGGCGTGGTCATGGCACGGAAGGCAGGCGGTGACCTCACAGCCTGCCTGGGGTTTACGTCTCCAGAACAATCTCTCCTTTATGTGAAGACTGTCAGAGCTGAACAGGCAGGAACAAGGAAGGGCTGGTTCTAACCCAGGAGTCTTGGGACCAACCATTCCCAGGCTGTGAGGTGCTGTCCCCATGGGACCACTCATGATACCCCATGGACCAGTAGGGGTCCCCACCCTCAGAAGGCCCTTCCCCACTTTCTCTACCCCTGACACTGCAGGACACGAGCAGGATAGGTCCTGTGAGAGCTGCAGGGTGAGGAGTCACCATGGCCCTGTGGCCCTGGACAGTGTCTGGAGACTAAGGGTCAGCTGCAAAGCTTGTTTCCTAAATGAAAACTCTAGTCCAGGTTCTCTCTCTGGTCCTGGGGTAGACATGTGGCCTTTGTCCACCACGGGGCTTGGCCCTTTCTGTCCCCAATACCCACACACGGGCTCTACTCGGTGACCCACAACTTAATTCATGTGCCCCAGTCCCACACGACTCCCCAGGGTGTCACACGCTAGTTAGAATTAGAGTCTGGTGGCACTGTTGGGGTCTCCAGACCGCTCTGTTCCACTGCCTCCAATAGGGCCATGACCAAATTCTCAAGGTGACCCTCATGCAAGAACGGGTGATGATTCATGTGATGGGCAAAATCAGTTTCCACACTTAATGTAAACACTCCAAGTGAGGGCTCCACACCCCAGCCCACTCACCTCCTTACTGTAAGGAAGGAAGTGGGTGTCTGGGGTCATCTATAGAAGGCCCTCCCTAAGCATTCAGCTGGGGGGATGCAGGTCATGGAACACCATCCCCTTCACTGCAGGACAGGGACGCGGGCCCTCCCTGAGTGTCTGGCTGCGGCAATGCAGGTCACGGGAGCCCCCACTGCAGGACGGGGGCCCAGGACAGGTCAGGAGCTGTGAGAGCTGCACGCATGTCCTCGTGGGAGAGCCACCCTCTGTGGAAACCACAGCACCCTCAGTGTCTTTAGGCCCCTGAGCAGCTGCACAACCCTGACACTTGCCCCTGGTCAGTGTTCTAGGGCCGGGTTGCGCCATCACTGCCCCAGCCCACTCCCCTCCCCACCAGGGCCCCTGACTCCCCAAAAACCTGCTGTTTGGGGCCGATATTTGCCATCAGATCAAGCTGGCAGCTGGGAGGCTCCTCACCCCCAAGGCCACTGTCCACATTGCACGTTCCTGAGGCTGCCAGACCAGACACCTTGTGTTATTTACAACCCTGTCCGTCTCTCCAGGGAACTCCTTAAGGGTCCCTCTTAATTCAACCCAACCTTTAAATGTGATAGTTTTTAAACAAGTGAAGATTTCCTACATGCTTTGAATGAATCTCACAAATGGGAAACCTTAAAGTATCAAGACTTGATCACCTTGTGAGTGAGACCAAAGCCCGCTAGAGGTCTGCTGACCGGCTGCTGACTCAAAAAATGCCGCTTCTGAAAAGACGAGTGTGCCCGCTCACCTGTGCACAAAGTTGCAGGTGCCGTCAATGGGGTCCACGATCCAGGTGGGGCTGGGTGTGAGCACGCACTTGGCCCCGGCGGCCGCAGCCTCCTCAGCAATGAACCTGCAGTGGACAGAGCTCAGCCTGGGAAAACGTGCCAGGTACCCAAGACACAGCATTTCAAAGCCCAGCTGTGAGACCAGCAGGCTTCTCTGAGTCAAACAGGGGCAGGATCTAGTGAGCTCTAGTTCTCTGACAAAGGCTTGAACCCCAGGGCCCCTTGCACTGGGAGCTTGGAGTCTTACCCCCTGGACCACCAGGGTAGTCCCTCATAGGCCTGTGGGAGGTACAGAAGGAAACAGCCCAGGGATAAGGTTTATAGCTCGAGACAAATTAGACCAACTCATTTCACTTTATTAGTTTTCTCTAAGAGTCGTAAAACTCTCCTTGTGATTTTTGACGGCCCAGTGCACCCCGGCCTTCTCTCTGGCCAGTTTGTTGACTCTGTGACAAGGTCACCTTCAGTCCACCAGGGAGCCAGCTCATGGTCCTCGGCCTCAACTGTCAGGCCACAGCCCAGCTCCACCGCCTGATGACCAACATGAAACCAGGGAGCCCGTATCAGGTTGTTTCTTATTTTATCAAAGTCGAAACAGCTGCAATCTATCTTTAATACTGTTTTGTGAAAGACTAAAAATGAGGAAGAGCAAATGCTTCAAAAGAAAGTCCTTCTTAAGAAAGGGTGACAATTTTACACCAACTTGGTTAAGGGACATATTTAAATACTTAGATATGCAGAAAAATGACAACATACTATTTTATCTTACAATACATATGCAACTTTTCTCTCATCACAGATTTTTCAATTTGTCTCTGATCTAAAATACATTTAAATGCCCCCAAATTATGATGCTTAGCTAAGTGCTAAGTCACTTCAGTTGTGTCCAACTCTTTGCGATCCTATGGACTGTAATCCACCAGGCTTCTCTGTCCCTAGGGGATTCTCCAGGCAAGAATATTGGAGTGGGTTACCATGCCCTCCTCTAGGGAATCTTCCTGACCCAGGGATGGAACCCACACCTCTTACCTCTCCTGCACTGGCAAGTGAGTTCTTTACCACTAGTGCCAGTTCTGGACTTTCTCTTAAATCTTAGTCATTGGGAAAAGACCAAGCCTGGCTTTGAGCTGCTGAAAGATGATCTCAGATATCTGGATTTTCTAGGCAACAGAGCAGAGAGCAGTGTCCTGGAGCTAGCCCAGAGCTGAGAAGGGGGCGGGCAGAGCCGGCTGACATGGGCAGCCAGCCCCCGCCTCTTGCAGCCTGCAGCTTGGGGACCCTTGGCTCTTGCTGGGGGGGCTCAGGGGGCACTTGCATCCCCCAGGGCTTTGTCAGGGGGGCTGGAAAAGCTCCAGGGAGCTTGACACCCACTGTGGGTGGGGGCCACTGCTCTGGGTGGACCAGATGGTCTTCTGAAGAGGATCCCCCGTGTGACATGTTGACTTCTGCCCTGATACTCGGCAAGGAGTATGGAAATTCACACCGTGCAAATGGATACCAGGCCCCACGTCAACACAACAGTGGATCCAAACCACCAGGAGCTGGAGCATGATTCCAGGATCGGCCTGTCAGAGCAGTCTGACCACAAAGTGCCAGAAGCCCTGGTACCATCTCTATGCGGAGCCCTGGTGCCATTACAACACAGAGCACTGCAACGGCCAGAGCCTCTACCTGGACCCCCGGAGGCCCAGCCCAGACGTCTCACTGCTGTTGGAGCCTCTGGACGACACATGGACGGAAGGAGCCCCTGGACCAGAACTGGTGGTGGTTCCTGAGCTGCACTCTCTCAGAATCCAACCCCCAGAATATGGCGAGGCTGGGGCGTAGAAGGGGGCGGGCAGAGCCGGCTGACATGGGCAGCCAGCCCCCGCCTCTTGCAGCCTGCAGCTTGGGGACCCTTGGCTCTTGCTGGGGGGGCTCAGGGGGCACTTGCATTCCCCAGGGCTTTGTCAGGGGGGCTGGAAAAGCTCCAGGGAGCTTGACACCCACTGTGGGTGGGGGCCACTGCTCTGGGTGGACCAGATGGTCTTCTGAAGAGGATCCCCCGTGTGACATGCTGACTTCTGCCCTGATACTCGGCAAGGAGTATGGAAATTCACACCGTGCAAATGGATACCAGGCCCCACGTCAACACAACAGTGGATCCAAACCACCAGGAGCTGGAGCATGATTCCAGGATTCGGCCTGTCAGAGCAGTCTGACCACAAAGTGCCAGAAGCCCTGGTACCATCTCTATGCGGAGCCCTGGTGCCATTACAACACAGAGCACTGCAACGGCCAGAGCCTCTACCTGGACCCCCGGAGGCCCAGCCCAGACGTCTCACTGCTGTTGGAGCCTCTGGACGACACATGGACGGAAGGAGCCCCTGGACCAGAACTGGTGGTGGTTCCTGAGCTGCACTCTCTCAGAATCCAACCCCCAGAATATGGCGAGGCTGGGGCGCTGACCTGCTGGCACCCCCGCCTGCATCTGCAGTGTTAATACTGAGTGACTGACTCCACGTCTGCGTGGACCTGCCTGGCTCAAACCCATACTGCTTAAGGGTCAACTGTGATTCCTTGGAGGCTGCCAGTTAATTTAGATTTTTATAAACTAAGAAATCAAACATTTCAGAGCCCATAACTATTATAACAGATGTCAAGGTCCTGAATTTACATCAAACAAGGAAACAGGAAGAGATGCTGAAACACAAGGGCTGCCAACAGGAATATGCATGTACACACCTACATACACACATCACACAAACACACTCACGCAACACACACATACACATACCACACACGCACACACACCATACACACACACACATGTACACATACCACACACACACAAAACACATATACCACACAAACACACACAACACATACATACACACTCACCCAACACATACACACCATACAACATGCATACACATACCACATATACACACACACCACACACACAACCACACAAACATACACACACCAAACACACACACACCATACACATACCACACACACACACACACATATACACCACACAAACATACAAACATACACACAACACACACACACCAAACACACATTCACATATACACACATACATACACACACAACACAAACACATGCACACATAGTACACACCACGCACACACGACCCCCAGGTGACACAGGTTAAAAGGAAGCAGCAAGGAGAAGGTGCGAGTGTGGACTGGTCTGTCCCCAAACCTTGGTCACTTGCCGGGCAGCTGAGGAGGGAGCCCCTCACTGGTCCAGATGGACAGCGGCCAGGCCGACACGTCATCTACACCCAGGAACCCGGTGACTGAGCTCTGGGGTGAGTGATTCCCTAAGGAAGGAGAGGACCCTCCTGCTCAGGAAGCCTCCCTCCCTCCCCAAGGTCCAAGCGTCCCCTGGGGCCCCAGGTTCCCCCGGAACTAGACGTCAGCATTGGATGAGTGTTGGTCTTTCTCAAGGAAAAGATGAACAGTTGCATCAGATTCTCCACACAGTGACTTATAAGGTCGGGGACACCTGTCCTGGAGAGCAGGTAGCCCTGGGGGACAGCCTTCCCTGGCTTGGGCTTGGGGCCGCGTCCAGGCAAGTCTGTGCGGCGTGGGGGACCTCAGGGGTGGGGTGGGCGGCGGGTGCGCCTACCTGTGGGAGGGAAATCTGGTCTGCAGCTCCTGCAGGATCAGGGCCTCCACCACGTGGTCCGTCTCTGTCACCAAGTCCGCGGCTGACGTCTTGGTTGAGACACGTTTTTCCTCAGAAAGGGCTTTTCTGATGATCTGCAATGAAGGTTGGGAGGTGAGTGACACTGGCCGTCTCCTCCTGCTCCAGGGTTGTGCCACTCCCCAACTGCCAGTGGACAGACAGGACAGATAGGCAGATGGGCAGTGCCAGGCTCTCTGCGGGCTCTTGGGAGCCTTCACTGCTGCCCCCTCTTCTCACGAGAAAGCACCTCATGGCTCCCATCACCCCTGATGGTGGCTCACAGTGGCCTCGAGCAGAGACAACCGGGCCTGAGAAGCTGGCCCTCCTTCCAGGAACAGAGCCCAGCCCAAGGCTGGCAGGCACTGAGCCACCTGGCAGCCCTGCCTTGGCCTCCTGTGAAGGCAGGTGTGGCCCTGGGCCCAAGGTTGGCCGAGAGGACGTGAGGGGCATCGATGTGTGACCTCTGAGTCATCCTCAAAGGGCCACCATTCGCTCAGTGCTTCCTCCTTCCCATTACACTCTCTCCTTGCCATGATACGGGCGTGCTAGGGGGTCGGCTTCTGTCTCCTGGGTCAGAGCAATGGAGATGGGGCCCTGGGAGGCTTCAGGAAGCAGAGCCTGCCCCCAGACTCTAATTGGGTGGGGGTGAGGAAGGACTCCCACCTCTGACCCCCTCTCTGCAGGAGCCAGGCCACCCTCCCACCTCTGCGTCAACTTCCCTGCCCCTTCTGCTCCACTGAGCCATCACTTCCCTCCAGCCCTCTCCCATGGGGGTCCTGTGGTCATCTGGACTTTTTCTTTTTTGATGGGGGGGGGCGGTGGTGGAGTCAGGCCCCAGGCCACAGATCACACAAAGGACTGTGAGTCGAGGAGGATGCCAAGCCTGTCCTTCTGTAAGGATTTCTTTTCCGTTTCTACTAGCGTTTACTACTGCCATCCTGTGATCGTTTCATTGCGGACCCCTGTCCTTCAGCGCAGGGCAGGCCATGCCACACCTGCATCCTCCGCCACCCGTGGTGTTGCTCTGGCCAGTCTTCTTCACCGGCTGCTGCTCCCCTGGGCCCTGGACGTGTCCTCTCATCCAGTTACACTCCCAGATATTCAGACCTCATTTCTGAATCGTTGCCCCAAACTACACTGCCCTTCAGACAAGCTGGCCACCACTAGCCTCAGGTGTCCTCTGTCTCCCTCCTCTGAAGGTCCATCCACCCAAGGGGCTGAGGCCTCATGAAACTTAACAACTTATGGCAAAACCCCCAAATCTACTGCACACACGATGTACAAACCTTAATACTAGGTTAACAAAGTTTAATTTCAGACATTTTCTACACGGAGAGGAGAGGTGGGGACAGTGTCTTAGAACATAAATCCTTATCAGGCTCGATCAGTCTTGCCCTTTAGTGACAGTCCCATCCTCGGGGGATAATCTGTGGTATTCCAGGTGAATTACCCACCAAAACCCTTGACCACATCTGTTTCCTCCCTGTCTAAAGGATTTTAAACATTCTTATTCTGCCAGTAATAAGTTAGTGTGTGCTGTTTTTTAATAGATGTTTTTCAGCTACTGACTAACTAAGCTTGCACTTCACAGACCTCCTGGCCTTGGTCTCTCCCTCCAAATAACATTCTGTTAATGTTTAATAGATAAAATATGGGCCTTAAGTCACTGAAATTCAGGTTTGAAGCCTGAATTTCAAACCCCATCAGCTCCAGCATCTGCGGCTATCGTTCAGAGACACCTCCAGACATCTCTTTCTTGTCTATGCACCATCTGGTTCTGTGCTACTGTCTCCAAGTCGACCATACGGTTATCACTCATCGACTCATGTGAGCTCCAGAACTGTAGAGTACACTCGGAGAAGCCTGAGCAAGTGGGGTTTGGGCCTGGCTGTACCATCACATTTCAGGTTCCAGACTTATGAGTGTGATGAGATGGTTAATCTTATGTGTCAGCTGGATACCCAGATACTGTGTCAAATGTTATTCTGGGTGTTTCTATAAGGGTGTTTTTGGATGAGATGAGCATATAAATCAGTAAAACAGCTTGCCCTTTGGAACATGGGTGGGCCTCATCCAATTAGCTGAAGGCCTGAACAGACAGAAAACACAAACCCTTCTCTGTGTGAGAGCTCTCTACAGACTGCTCCTGGGCCCTTGGCCCACATGTGCCAATGGGGCTGCTGCTGCTTCTGTCAATAGCTAGCTCACAAGTTCTGTTTTGGCTGAGTCTTCAAATGTTGGCCAAAGTGTTACAATTGTCAATGTGGGTCACCCCCCACCCTGTGCAAGCTGGGGGTGCCACTGCAGGTGGGGCCAGATGAGGCCAGAACTGACAGCAGAAACACTGAGCTCACCAGCTGCCCCCTCCATCTGCAGGCAGGACAGATGAGGATCTCCCAGAGGAAATGCCAGGGCTCAACCTGTGATCCACCTAAGGAGAGTTCGGGGCAGACAAACCTGCTCATCCTTGTTCCAGGGCAGGACCCAGCCTAAGACACCAGCACAGGCTGACAGCTCCCAAACTCTACCCTCAGCCTCTCCCGTGAACTCCCCGCCACAGGGCTCCACACAAGAAGAGATCCACTGGCAATTCAAGTTCAACTGCTTACAGCTTGGAACACAATATCTGACCTCCACCTCCAAACCTGCTCCCCACCCCACCCCCGCAGTTCTGACAAATCCATGGACCAGTTTTTCAGGCCCGAACCTTGCAGGCACCCCTGGCTCTTCTCACATCCGCCTCTCATCTGGCAGCAAATCTGCCTACAAAATCCATCTGCTTTACCGCCTTCTTATCATCTGCAGTCAGACTCACCCTCACCGCTCACTCGGACAATTCTGATAGCTTCCATTGGAAGCTTCTGCCCACAACCCCTTCGGTGTTGCAGGCCCCCCACCCAGCATCAGTCAGCGTGATCTCCTCTTTACCTTGTAGGACTCCACACAGAACTCCAAACTGAACCTCAGTCACACTCAGAGTAAAGGTTAAAGTCCTTTCCAGAGTTACTCAAATATTTGTTGAGTGAATGAATATATTTCTAATCAGTTTAGCACCATTATTTTAAAAACAGAGGATCTCTAGGAAGTCAGTAAACACATGAAAAGGCACTTAAGTTCTTTAGTCATATAGCACATACAGTTAAAACTACCATAAAATACCACCTCAAACCCATCACAGAGGCTAAAATGGAAAGACAGACAACACCAAGTGTTGTCAGAGAACCCCCAACTGCTGCTGGGGAAGTGGGAACACATGCGGCCACCTTGGAAAAGCACCTGGTGGAATTTCCTACCCCATGACACAGCAATTTCACTTGGCACTTAAGTTCTTTAGTCATATAGCACATACAGTTAAAACTACCATAAAATACCACCTCAAACCCATCACAGAGGCTAAAATGGAAAGACAGACAACACCAAGTGTTGTCAGAGAACCCCCAACTGCTGCTGGGGAAGTGGGAACACATGCGGCCACCTTGGAAAAGCACCTGGTGGAATTTCCTACCCCATGACACAGCAATTTCACTTAGTGTTAATCCAGCTTCAGCATAAATGTATATGGACGTAACCAAAAGACACATGCAAGATGAGCAACACCATTCCTAATAATTCCAAACTGGACACTGTACAAAGTCTCAAGAGTTGAGTGAATGAACTGTCATATCCTCACTCACACAACAGCGTACTATGTACAGCAGAGCCTCTCAACCAAGAACATCAGCTGGGGATTTGGTGGAGGTGCTTATTCCTGGCCCCTCTCAGGACCGAGCAGGTAGGAACCTGGGGGTGGACTCAGCCAGCCACAAAGGCCCTCCTGGTGCTTCTGATGCACTTGAAGGTGTGAGGACCACGTCTCCCCAGGAGCGAGACCCATGAGTATCCACACCGAGGAGACCATCAGAAATTCTCTTGGAAGGTGGAAGTTGGTAGGTACATAGAAACCTAAGCAAAAGAAAAAACCCCACTTTTTTTTTAACTTTAAGGGAAAACACAAGTTGAGTAAGAAAGCAAAGAATGTGTAACACTGTAACACAACCATGCTTGACCTTGTGATACGTATGGTCACAGCACATGAGCCCAGGCACCAATGAGACTGACAGGGAATAAAGCTACACAAGAGAGTCTAATGTGGATGATGCAGAAAAGAGCTACTATTTAGAAGACGGGTGTAACTATCAGAAAACTGAAGACAGCAAGCTCTAGGGAAAAGGATGAGGATGACACAGGACAAGACACTGTCCTGTCCACTCTATGACAGTCCCCTTAGTGGTATCTCACTTATCAAACGCTTCCGTGTGAATAACTGATAAAAAATACAGTCACAAACCAGACAAGTGGGGCTGCTGGGTGAGAGCCCCCACTGTGCCCCTCTGCTCTAGGCAGCTTGAGGTGGACAGGGGCACCCCACCTCAGAGTACACCAGCAAAGTTTTCCCTGTCTGACAACTAGAATGTTAAAGGAAACAGGATTCTCAAATTTGAGGGCAAGGCTAAACTTTATAGGAACCCACCAGTAACAAGTCTGAAGCCTAAATAAACTTTTCAAAGCTATTAGTAATCAATTTCAATGAGCCACCCTACCCAAAAACTTGAATTTATCTTTCTAGTCTCTGTACAGAATGTACTAACTCATCGTCATTTGAAGATGGACAGTATGAAGCCAAAACGTGAAAAAATATTACAGAAGGTTTTGAGAAGCAGTTAAAAAGTTATTTGTATGTATTCTGTTATATTTGGGAGCATCTTAAAATGCATTCTGTTGCGACTTTTTTATTCTAAACAATTTTCATGCCGAATTTTGAATTTTGTATATTTTTTCTTATAGAAGGCCCCTAAGTTATTTAAATTTCAGCTTCAACAAAACCTGGATCTGTGCTGCAGGACAACTTTAAAAACATAGTTTTCTTAGATACTTTTGCTCGCACATCACATAAAAGATGATAAATACTCATTTCGATGAATATCCCTCTCTGTACTTGTGGTGGTGATGGGGGGGCGGCTGACGTCACTCTGTCCCCCAAAGCCCAGCAGCCAGGGCAGGGCTCCTGCAGCTGTGGGGTGGTTGGATTGGCCAGGATGCCCCCCACCCGAGGCACCCCAGGACTGGGTGGTGGAGAGGCAAGGACACAGGGGTCCAGGAAACCTCTCAGGATGGGCAGGGGGGAGACGGCAGCAAAAGGTCCAGGCTGCCCTGACCTGAACCCTTGACTGAGAGATGGAGGGCCACACATCTGGGAACCAGTCCTTCCTCTGGCTCAGGACTTGAGCACACAGAGCTGCATCGGGGCAGCAGGATGGGAGGGGCAGGCACCCCTGTGCTAGGAGGCCCTGGAACCTGCACCAAACACACCTCTGGCTGAGGAGGACTCAAGGGTGAACGCTCAGCACCCTCTGTCCTCCCCACCCCGGGCTCACTGGCTACAGGCCAGGCTTTCTCCACTCAGCGCCTTGTGATGTTACTGTCAGAGCATCACTAAGGCACTCTGTCCCTCTTCACACAGGACAGGACGACCCTGTGGGCTTCTGTCCGGTCCCAGCCCCAGACCAGACCACTGGCCCCTCCCTACTTCCCTCCTCTAGTCAGGAGGCAGGGAGCAACAGCATAAAGCCCAGGAGGGAGGCTGCAGTCCTGGGCCTCCTGACTAGACCCCTAAGGGCAGAATCCTTACTGCACCCTCACCCTACTGTCAAAAAATGCTTTTTCTGGTGTTCTTGGCAAGTTGCAAAAGAAGAAGAGATCTCTTAGATAAGTTAAAGTTCCCAAGACCCTTAGAACGGGGCCTGCTATGTTGCAAGTTTTGTGTAAGCATTTGCAAATTTATTAAAAAAAAAAAAAGGGTTTCAAAAACCCTTCTGTTTCCTCAAGGATCTAAATTTGAAAAACCACAGAAACCCTGTAACAACCCAGCAGGGTTTACACAGTGGTGTCTGAATTCTACACTGGCTTCTTCTCCAAGGCTGAAGGAAGAAAGTTGTACGGTGAAACTTAAAAGTTACTATTATACCGCGAGGACGCGCCTCCGGAGAGGAAGTGAGGGTTGGGGAGGGGCGGGGCAGTGTCCCCGCACACCCGGGACCTGCTCTCCAGGAAGGACGTTAGCCCTGCCACCCCGAGCTTCCTCAGGGTAGCAGGCGGGGTTGGGGTCCTCTTTCTCCCCAAGGATCAAGGCTCACAGCGCCCCTTTAAGTCTTGAGTCCTTCAAACTGCAGAGGGAGGGCCCCCAACACAGAAGGCGTCCACTAGTGTTGAGGTTAACTGTCAGGGGGCCGAGGGACCGCACGGTGACTGTGCTCTGGGGACGCACTTCTACTGCAAAACTGGCGACAGCCTGCCTTTAGAAAAGGAACTGCTGCAGGGACAGGGCTCCTCCTTCGTCCACCTTCTTTTCGGATCGCCGGAACTCAGCCGTGCGCCTTGACGCGCGAGGGGGGACCTAGCCATTCCTGCGTCCGGTCTCCCCCAGCGCCCCTAACTTGGCGCCGCACGTGGTCTGAGGACCCCAGGCGCGGGGCACCGAGGAAGGGAAGAGCAGAACATAAGAGAGCGCGAAGAGAGCGCTGCCCTCCGCAGGTTTCTTCGGCTCCGCAGCTCTATTTCATCCTTCCGGTGCGGGCAGCAGTTCCTCCATTTGCGCAGCGGAACCCTCTCGACTCCGGACACTCGAGGACAGACTGTCCGCCCTATCTCCACGCGCCAGGTTCGAACTCCGGGCAACCGCAGCGCGTCCCGCCCCCGGGTCAAATCCGAGGCCGTCCGCGCGCCCTGACCCCGCTCCCCTCGCCAGGCCGTCCTGCGCTCCCAAGCCCGAGGGACCCCGGGCGCCAGCCTCGGCGCGGAAGCGGCAGGTGCACAGGTGTGACGGAGGCGCCCCGGCACCCATCGGCGGCTCGCGCCCCGCGCCTTGCTGCCTGCAGGGTCTCCGTCCGCCACGCCCTACACCCGCTGTGCCCCAAGTCCCCGTGCGCCCGCCGTGCGTCTTGGGACGCTCTCACCTGTCCCGCCCGCAAAGCCAGCTGCACCGCCGCCTCGAAGCACTCCTCCCACGGGCCCCCAGCCGGCGCCTCCCCGTCTTCGCCGCTCGCCTTCATCGCGGCCTCCGGGCCTGCCGGCGCCCCCGGCCCCGACGCCAGGCTCCACGCTCGCCCAGCGCCTCTCGCCGCTCCGCTCCTGGGCCGCGCCCGCCCGCGGGTGCGGACCTGCAGGGGGCGGGGAGCGGGCGGGGGCCGAGCTGGACCGGGGCCTGGCTGG
>SJXQ01007931.1:96181-117984 GCA_006408695.1 Aepyceros melampus | reverse complement strand
AGCACCACTCCACCCTGTTTCATCCCATCTGAATCCCCGTAATGGGCCCAGGGTGACCTCTGGCCATTCTCTCAGCCTTGGGTGTGCCTGGTCGTCATCTGGACCACCGTCCTCCACAATGACTTGTGGGCAGTGTATCCCAGAGACACTGAGACCATCCTAGGGAAGCGTTTGTTTGATATAGAAGCCGTGCAGTGACAGGGTGGGCTGTCAGGTGGGCGCGGAGGAGGGGGTGAAGTGTGGTCCGGGAAGGCCTCACAGAGGAGGGGGAAGGGTAGAGGACCGGAGTTGGGAGGGGTAGAGGAGGCATCCACAGATGGAAAAGGGGAGAGTGTTGTTTCCAGGCAGAAGACATATTCTAAGGGCGATGCCGAAAGGTAGCAGAAGCAGACCCACACACAGAGTTCTGAGCATCTCTATTTCAGCGCTGTCGACACCCCCAGGGGACATTTGGCAACATCTCGGGACATTCCAGGCTGTTGCAACTGCTAGCACCTAGTGGATGGAGGCCAGGGAAGCTGCAAAATACCCACCGATGTACAGGACTTCGTAGCAAGGGATTGTTCAGCCCAAAAGGATAATAACCCTGGGGTTGAGAAATCATGTCCTACTTTAACTCTCTTCCCAGGAGTTTGGCTCCAGGTTAAAATTCCATGTGTGGTGTTTCAGACCTGGCCACAGGCAACTACAAAGCTTTACCTGGCAAGTCTCATGAGGGTGGGGTCTACCTTCCTTGCACTGGACTTGGGACCTGGCCAGCACGTTGCCATTTTCTGGAGGGAGTTCAACCCAAGACTCAGAAGCCTCCCCCCAAGTCCCCCATCCCAGCCATGCTCTGGGGCGCGTCTCCATGTCCGGCCCAGGCACTTCCCGTCCCCAGGGGTGGGGCCTCACATGAGGCCTCTCCCAGGGTCTCTGCCAAGACCACCTTGTCCAGGAGCCTTGAAAGTATCTCCTCCCTTCTGACTGAGGTTCAGTACTTTTCCACTCCAAGCCTTCCCAGGCCCCCAGGTCCCAGCAGCTCACCTACTGCTGCAGACCTAGTCACGTTGTGCAATTATTTGCTTTTCTTTGTCTTTGAATCTAGTAGGCACTTGATTTTAGAATTGAATGAACAAAAGCATCTGTCCGCCTTGGCCGACAAACCAAAGAGAGATAATCCACAGTAGATGACAGAATAAGGCCTCAAGGAATTTTGTGGACAGCTTTTTGTGGCAAAGGAGAATGCACCTGGAATTGAAGTTAGTCTTTCTGTTTTGATCTCAGAGAGTCACTGCAAGTGTGAAGCCTGGGTTGAGGAGTAGGCATTAGGACCCCCGATATTAGAGCCACATCAGCTAGCATCTGGGATTCACTGGTAGCTCAGCTGGTAAAGAATCTGCCTGCTATACAGGAGACCTTGGTTCAATTCCTGGGTTGGGACAATCCTGGAGGAGGGATAGGCTACCCACTCCAGTATTCTTGGATTCCTTGGTGGCTCAGATGGTAAAGAATCCAGGAGACCTGAGTTCGATCCCTGGGTTGGGAAGATCCTCTGGAGGAAGGCATGGCAACCCACTCCAGTATTTTTGCCTGGAGAAGCCCCATGGACAGAGGAGCCTGGTGGGCTACAGCCCATGGGGTCCCAAAGAGTCAGATACGACTGAACGAATAAGCACAGCACAGCACAGGTTAGTGTCTAGCTGTGCTCTGGCAGTCCTTCTAGTGCATCTTGTTCAGTTTTTAGTGTGTTCCAAAAGTTATTTACTTAAACATGTGATTAAGGGCATTCCGGAATGGGCTTCCTTGCGCACATTCAAACCAGGAGGAAGATAGTTGGTTTAGTTTGCAGAGGACTCTGGGCCCTTGCATGTTGACTTCTCAAACTCAGCTGCAGGGCCCCACTGCCCACCTGGGAATGTTCGTTGCTGTCCTAATGGTCAAGGGCCACAGCCACTTGGCCCTTGAGACAGGCATATTGACACTTCATCACAAGGAAGCAGGGGTGATCATCTGCCTGACAGTGATGCCACTAAATGCCATGGTCACCGAGGACCACCTCTCAGCATCAGGGGCCCTCCACTGCACTCAAGGCCCGACATGCCCACATCAGTCCTGTGACTTGACTCGCAAGTCCACTTCCTGGGATCATCACTCCCAGCAGAACATCAGTCAGGGTCAGTCAGGACAATAGAAACCACCCTGAGTGTTTCAACAGAGAGAACTGAATACAAGAAATTGAATAAGCAAATAAAAAGGCAAAAACAGAAAACCGAGGCCACAGAGATAGTAAGTTCAGGCAGCAGCTGCCGCTCTCAGGGTTCGGGTTGCCAGAACATGTCAGCAGGAAGGGGTGCCAGGATTCACAGCCAAGAGGGGCCTGGAGGCAAGGCTGCTGCTGTGGGTGCTACTGCCTCTGCCAGGTGCAGGCAGGCTGGTTCAGGGTGCAGTGCTGTCAAGACCAGCAGGCAAGTGGGCCCTGTTCCTGCCTCCAGCAGCCCAGTTCCTCTGGGCCTCCTGTGGGTGGAGCCTAATGGAGCCAGCTGGCAAAGGGGCCTGCAGAGCCTTGCTGCTGCTGCTGCTAAGTCGCTTCAGTCGTGTCCGACTCTGTGCGACCCCATAGACGGTAGCCCACCAGGCTCCCCCGTCCCTGAGATTCTCCAGGCAAGAACACTGGAGTGGGTTGCCATTTCCTTCTCCAATGCATGAAAGTGAGAAGTAAAAGTGAAGTCGCTCAGTCGTATCCGACTCTTAGCGACCCCATGGACTGCAGCCTAGCAGGCTCCTCCGCCCATGGGATTTTCCAGGCAAGAGTACTGGAGTGGGGTGCCATTGCCTTCTCCGCTGCAGAGCCTTAGCCCCATGTAAAGCTGCAGAGTGGGGAAGGTGGCTCTGACAGTAGCTCAGTGTCCACCACAGCCTCCCTATCCACCTTCCCCAAGGATGCCTACACTCACCATCGGGGTCCCCTACTCCCCTGGGAAGCGACTCCCCATGGCTCAGGTGGAACTGGTGGTACACCCTCCCTCATGCTGCTCTGAATCTGCCGGGGGAACCAGGAAAGTCCCTGAGGACTTATGTTTATGTTGACATGTCGTTCCCTCAATTAAAGTTCCTAAGCCCTTGAGGAAAAGAATGACTTGTCATTATTGAATCTCCAAAGCCAGCACTATGGTGACACATAGTAGGCGCTTGAAGACCGTTTGTTGAATGAATGTCTCTTAAGTGTTTGCCCAATTATAGTACTGATATTCTCATCCTGAGAGGCCTTTTAAAACATCCATACACAAATTGAAAGTCTTCAAAGGAAAGTAATGGATATGGGACTTAAATTAAGAATAAAAAGACTTACCCTGTCTATAGAAAACCGGCATAACTTCCATTTAGCCATCCAGTGCAGTGGATAGCTCTTCAGGAAGCTTGATTCTCTGGGTGTCTAAAAGCCTCCCTCTCTGCATGAGATGATTAACACATGGAAATGCTGGTGGTCTGAAAGGAGGTGTTTCTGTATAGGGTAAGTCTTTTTTTCATATTCCTTTGGGAAAGATGATAGAAACAGCCCAGCTCTACTAAATTTCCAGGAAAGGCAAGACCTTCTCTTGTCTGCTCCCTAGAGAAGGACTTTGATGTCTTTGGGCTCAAGACTGTCTCAGCTACAGCTGTGGAGGCTAAAATATGCTGACTTAGTAATAATTTGAAAGGCATGCTTGTCAAGGGGTATGAATCCTTTAAGGAGAATGGGGCTGCTGCTTCTGCCCATTCGGGCCAGGAGGCCAGGCAAAGGACTGGACTGCACAGGGAGCAGGTGTGGGTGATGGGCAGTAGGTGGTAAAGCTGCGTCGGGTGAGCACAGGTCTCCAGCAGGAAGCGGGTGTGAGCGAGTAAGGGCTGGCCATGCAGCCTGATCTCGGGCTGAAATTCCCAGCCAGGAACCAGTCTGCCCACAGAGACACCCACCCCACACAACAGTAATATGGCCACGCCCAGGAGACATCCACTCAGCTAAGTGTATTTCATGCAAAACACTGTCCTTAGCTAAGGTAATGTCCTTTCTTCATTTGAGTAATAAAATATTGTTTCTGTAATAAAATGATTCTGGGGGGAGATGGCAAGTTTTATCTGTTTTTCCTTCTCACTTGGCCACATGAATGAACAAATTGACAAATCTATGTAGGTCACCAATAAAAAAAAATTTTTTTTGAAGCTGTTGGTGTGTGGGATTGAGAAGTCTGGAAATCACGGAAAAGGGCTCGTCCCCAGGGCCCTGTCATGTGTCTTTTCTTAACGAGGATGGGAGGGATCTGAGGGTCCAGGGAGGGTGCGCTGCATCTGTGCTTGCTGAGAGGAGAAAAACAAGTTGCTGAGAGTCCCCAGAATGCAATTAGCTTTTCCAAGAACTGAAGAGGGAATGCTCTTACTCTCAAAATGCCTTTTCAGCAGGAAAGAAAACACCCATTGGAAAACACGACTATTACATAAATGTTCCCAAAATTGTCTTAATCAGAAAAAGTCAATCATGCGATCATCAGGAAGCGGGAGCCTGCGCCTTTTCTGGGTCGTGAGTGGTTCCATCTCCTCTGCTTATCTCAACTGTGGCCAGAGGCCTGTCCAATGCATGTGTAGTGGGGAAGGGGTGTTATGCTCAGAAAAGAAAAGAAGCTGGTGTTTTGTATCGGTGCTTAATGAACTAAAATGATAAAATTCAGGGAGTTCTCCTGTCACCTAGGGGTTAGAGCTCTGGTCCAGTTCAGTTCCTGGTTGGGGTATTGAGATCCTGCAAGCTGTGTGGCATGGACTATATATATATATAAAACACAAATCCAAATGTTCTTTAAGCTCTTTTTGGGGTGGCATGTGGCATGCAGGGTCTTAGTCTGCAGCCAGGGATTGAACCCGTGCCCTGCAGTGGAAGCATGGAGTCCTAACCCCTGGACCTCCTGGGAAGTCCTCTTCGAGCTTTATGTTCACTTTGTGAGTCTTGTTAATCTATCCAATGGCCTGATAATGTCAGCAAGTCCAATGGCTGTTCTGTAATCAACCCTCAACTTGTGCATAAATTAGAGGAAGTTCTCCCAAACAACAGCGTTTCTAAACTTGACCAAGTTACTGTGAAGTAGTTCAGGCTGTAATGATGGATGTACACCTAATTCTTTCAAACACTTCCACGGGGCATGTTATAAATGTCAGGGTGGAAAACCCCTGCACACGTCCCTGTTCTTTTCCACCTGATGAATCAGACTTCAAAACCCAGCAAGTCAGGTGCCCTGATGCCATCAAACAAGCTAACAGCAGTTGAAGCAGCATAAAACAGCATGTGACTTGACAACTGTACAAATATAACTGAAACTAGTCCCATATGATATGGGCTGGACTCCTTTCTTCATCCCAGAGTTAAGTCCAGGGATGGGGGTCCCAGACCCCAGGTCCTAGACTTGAGCCAGTATCTACTCAATCTTGGGTAATTCTCCTCTACAACTTTTCAGTATTTTCAAACATCTTTCAGTTAACATATTACTTTTACATTTTAAAATATCTTTAGAAAGTGAAGTTTTAGGGGCAAGCTGACAGTAAAAGCAGCTGCAGAGAGCCACATCAGTGGATGGGAGGGGACAGAAGCTGCAGGTGCCGACAGCTTAGCTGTTCACTGAAATTAGTCAGTCATGGCTTCCGAACTTTCTCTGGAAACTCGTGAGGATAGATGTTTAAGAAGTGGATTAACAAAGCTCTACTTTCCGGCTCAGATTTGAGGATGATTCCAAAGAATACATGTCATGTTCCCTGCCTCTTGTGCGGAGATGTCGATCTTTCCATTCTGCTGTCTGCTTGCTCGTAGACAATGCACAGCCCAGATCTCAGGATGCAATAGCCAGTGAAGCAGCAGGGACACTGGCTGGTCCCAGTAACCCCCAGTTAGTGTCACCTGCCCTGAGCTTTCCTTCAGAACTGGTTTATCTGTTATGGGAAATCTCTCTTCACTATGAGCCCTGCACCAATTATCCTGTCAGGAAAAAATACTTTCAGACGTCCTAACTCCTAGTACTTTGTTGTTCTTTGGGGCTTAATTTAAAGCTCTATTCTGGAAGAATTCTTACTTTTTCAGAGCCCCAAATGATGTGAATTGAACAGATTATTGGTGCGGTCAGTACATGTTTTTAACAGTTTACATGAGAAATAAATGTAAAAGCCTCCAGGTTTTGTCTTCTCTACTTGGTGTCCCCTGGGGTCCTGCTGACCAATTTCTTTCCTAACCCAACCTCTTACCTGGTTAGGGTCCATTGTCTCCACCATCCCAAGAGGAGAGAACATGTTTTGACACTAACAGAACGCAGGGTGAGGTCCCATATTGGCAGAGGGCAGCTTGCGCCATCTGCTGGAGACGTTGAGTCTTTCCTTTTGGTCGTGAAGTAATGGGCTCCCAACTAGTAAGTTCATGACCTGATCGCCTTACTGCTTCTAACCGACTATTACTGGTCTTGAATCCCGCTGTCTTTTAGAATATGTTTCAGAGAAAAGCAAAGAATAGTTGAGCCTAGTGAAAGTGAAAGTTAGTCGCACAGTCATGTCCGACTCTTTGCAATTCCATGGACTGCAGCCTACCCTACTCCTCTGTCCATGGAATTCTCCAGGTAAGCGTAATGGAGTGGGTTGCCATTTCCTTCTTTAGGGGATCTTTCCAACCTGGGGATCAAGCCCAGGTCTCCTGCACTGCAGGCAGATTCTTTACCAACTGTGGACTAGTGGCAATCTCTAGTTGAGCCTAGAGATATAAATAATTCTAACCCTAAACATGCAGAGTTATCCCAACCATTATCTTTGGTTTCCCTAAAGGATGTTTCAGGAAGGGCTAAGATAGTAAGTGTAGCTGGAAAATAGCTGATTTATTTAGGGTGATCATAATGTGGTGTGTGAGGTGTGTGTAGTGTGTGCGGTGTGTGAGATGTGTGTCTGTGGTGTGTGGTGTGTGCAGTATGTGTGGTGTGTATGGTGTGTGCATTGTGTATGCGGTTTGTGTATGGTGTGTGTGTGTGTGTTCCCATCAGAATGATGTCCCTCCCTCCCTCTCTTTTTTTCAGCTGTCTTTCTCATTTCTTTCCATTCTTCCTTGCTTTAATCGGTCTACTGTTTTCTCTCCCCATCGCCCTCCTCCCACCCCTCCTCCTCCCTAGTCTGTCAGTTTTTCCCTCCCTTTCTAATTAACAAAAAACATTTCTGGAGAATCTGCTGTGCACCCAGAAGAAGGGCGTGAGTGAAAGTGTCCTTCTGTTGACAAACATCCCATTTTCACAGGTGGCAGAGGGTGGTGATGTGCTCTGAAGAAGGACACCTGCCAAGGGACTCAGGCCTCTTGTGGTTCCAGTGCTGGGCTGGGACCACCTGTCACTGCCCAGTCTGGCGGGGCTTCTGCTCCCTAGAGAGACAGCACAGGTGTGGGCTGGGACCTGTATTGATCAACTGTTCCCCTGATGAATATCCAGTCTGCAGAGATGCTGAGCTCCTAACCTGCCTGCTGTCACCTAGATCCCTGCCCCCACCCTGCCCTGGGAGCAGCCCCTAGTGACGGTGTGGACACTGCCTTCACTGCTCGGCCTTCCCTGCTCCCCCATCCCAGGCCTTGGCCAGCCCCTGTGCCATGGACCCAGTTAGCTCCCTGTTCCTCACAGAGGGATTCGTCCAGGGCGCGACCCCCTGTGGATGCTGGGTCCATTGCTGTTTCTGCTTGTTCCCAAGCGGTTGCCCTTCTCAGCCCATCCAGCTGCTCTGGCTGAGAGAATTCGAACCCTTGCTCTTCTCCAGATGTCACGGCAGTGTTTCCGCGATGATAACACTGGCAACATCTACCTACAGAGATTTTACAAAATTGTCTAATATGACCTGGAAATGCAGTGAACCAAGCCTAGAAGCTCTGAGTCTGCTTCTGGATTGTTTGTGTCTGTTATAAAAGTATAATCTACCAAATTGCTATAAATTATAGAAACGTTGAGAGAGAAGAGAAAAAGTTTCCCTGGATCTCTAAAGAAAACACTAAAGAACCAATTACACTTATTTTTCATCAGGGCCTAATAGCATTACAACGAAAGTGAAAGTGGTAGTTGATCAGTCGCGTCTGACTCTTTGAGACCCCACGGACTGTAGCCCACCAGGCTCCTCTGTCCATGGAATTCTCCAGGCAAGAATAATGGAGTGGGTTGCCATTCCCTTCTCCAGGGATCTTCCCAACCTAGGGATGGAACCCAGGTCTCCTGCATTGCAGGCAGATTCTTTATCAACTGAGCCACCAGGGAAACCTTCAATATCCCATAGTTATAATCTGCTTCATCCCCTTATACAAGAAACAGTGTTAGAATAACACTATCAATAACATTGCTACCAATATGCTATCGAAAGCAGGAATTTGTCTCTGCATTTTTGCTCTCCATTCTTCCTCTGTCAATAAAGAGCTGTATATATCTATTTTGTCAGAGCATATACCACTACATACCACTCTCTCTCTTTTAACCTGAAAATGGTCTTAATTCAAATAACACTATGACTTTGATGTTCACCTCTTATTTTTATAGCAATATCTCTCCCTTATCATTTTGATGGTCTGAAGCTTGTTTTTTGGAAGGTATCATGGAAACTAAATTCTCTGAATTCCTGCATGTTCATAACAGTTGTCTATGATCTTTATATTTGAAATTCATTTGCTGCATGTAAAGTCCTAGGCTCATATTTTTTTTCTCACAAAATCTTAAGTATGTGTACATATTCTCTGCTGGCATAAAGCTCACAGTCTGAAAGTGAAAGTGTTAGTCCCTCAGTTGTGTCTTTCCCACCTAGGGATTGAACCTGGGTCTCCTGCATTGCAGGCAGATTTTTTTTTACCATCTGAGCCACCAGGGAAGTTGGATAAACTAAATCCTATTCCTTCATAAGTCACTTGCTATTTTTGCCTGGATGCCCAAAGATACTTCCTTTTTATTTTTATTTAAAACTCAGTAGTTTTACTGAGTTTTGGTGTCTTGGTGGTGTGCACTCTGAATTGATATTCTCTGGTATGCAGTGTTTCCCTTCCTTATATTTCAAGTATTTAGATTTCATATTTCAGGAACATTTGTTTCCTTGAATTGCAGGTTTTAGAACTGTTATCTCATGTCACTTTTATCTTCTGGGACTCTTGTTATCTGCTGGATGCTTTTGACTGTCCCCAGTATTTGTTCTCTCTCAAACTTACTTGCCTTTCTTCATTTTTAAAAAAAATTAAAATGATTTTCTTTTCAGTTTCTATTTCTCCTAAGGTGTTGTTGGTTATGTTTAATTCCTCTCATTCCTTTAGACTTTATTTTTTCTTTTATTTCTATTTCTTCCTAATTTTGATTCACATTGTCTCTCACTCTGTAAATGTCTTTGTTCTGAAATGGTAGGTGACAGCTTTGGTCTGTTTTGTGGGCATACCTCTGTGGTATGCTTTCATTGTCTGCAGGAATGTTATTCTACTTCTTGTACTTTTTTTTTCTGATAACTTTGCTGACTTTTGACCTCACTTCTTTGCTGACACACATTCCTGAACTGACGTCAGCTGTCGCAATGCCTTCTGTCACTGTCATCAGCGGGCTAACGTGTGAGGGCTTGCCTTCTGCAAGTCCCTCATGCCCAGTGTTATCGCATGTCTTCCTTACTGTCTGTCTCTCCTCTGTGTCCTGCAAATGCTCATTCCCCCAGGGGGTCCCCCTCCATGTGGGGTCTTGTCCTGGAAGAAGCATTGCTCCAGCCCCTCAGGCCTAGAGGAGGAAAAACCCTTCCTGTGTTCAGCTGCTGTTCTCTGCTGTTCTGTTGCTCTTTCCCCAGAAAGCTGTTCAACTTTCCAGGGAAATCGATGCTGGTTCCCTGTCTTCAGGATCCTCAGGTTCCTCACTGCTCCCGTTTCTACCTGCACACACACTGACGTCACCTAGCCTGCAGCGCTCTGTGGTTCATCCTCACTCCCCTTACATCTAGGGGTCAATGGGGACAGCTTGTCAGACTGTTTTCCCATGAGCTCTGTCTGTGGGTTTTGAATCTGGTACCTACTCATTTAGTTCATAGAGCCTAATGGATAAATGAGATGAGACGATGAGATAGCATCACTGACTCAACGGACATGAATTTGAGCAAACAGTGGGAGATAGTGAAGGAAAGAGGAGCCTGGTGTGCTGTAGTCCATGGGGTTGCAAAGAGTTGGATACAACTTAGCTACTGAACAATAACAATCACATGACATCCATTCCAAACCAAATTTCCCAATCTTTTACTACTTTTTTTTTTTTTTGCTATACAGTGCCATTGGAATGTGGGATCTTAATTCCCTGATCAGGGATCAAACCTATGCCTCCTGAAGTGGAAGCATGGATTCCTAACCACTGGGCCTCCAGGGAAGTCCCCAAATCTCAAAAAAAAAAAAAAAAAAAAAAAATTCAAGCTAGTTTGTCCCACTCACGACCCAACCCAGGCCATGATCTGCTTTGGCTGCCTTGTTTCCTGTCTGATTTGCAAAGAGAGATCCTCCTCCCTTCTGCTGTGATGCTACTTGTTCGTGGAATAAAGAGTGGGCCGTCTGCTCTGTACACTTATCACACCCTGGGTTCATTGCTCACTTTCTGCGGTGTCACATAACAGTTTCGTTTGGTCCCTGTATTTCCTTAGGCTTGTAGTTCTAGGCTTGGCCAGATTTCATATTTTCCCTTTTCTTTCTCAGTGAGAATACTTTGGGGTGACTGATGTCTACCTCCTAATTGCATCACGAAGAGTCCGGTTGTGTTGGTGTTCTGGAGATGCTGAAATTGTTTATCTGGGCATATTCGGAAATACTACAAAATTTTAATTAATAATACCACTTACTGCTTACATATACCAGGCATCTTGCTAACTGCTTTCTCTGTGATTTCTCATATTACATCTCAGTACATTCACTGCGTTCAGATTTGAAAATCGGCCCAGACTTGGTTGTTTGGAAGATTCTGAATCACTGCTCTGAGCTTCTGTTTGCTTGACATAGTGATGCTTGTTCTTGATTTACAGGGTCATTTTGCGGATTATTTGAAGTCATGATGTGTGAGCATTTTGACAAAGGAGAACATGTCAGCTTTACTGTTATAAAAAATTTAAGAAAGAAAACCCCAGATAAACAGTGACTGTGATGTCTGTCTCACTTGTTCCACATCTGTTTCTTGAAAGCGCTGAGCCACGCAGACCAGGCAGAAAGCTGCCAGGTGCCAGAGCCGAGAGGAAGCCCGGGAGCTGTGGATGTTTCACACCAGTCCAGCGCCGGACGCAGCCTCGTGTGCCAGAAGCCAAGGTCCTCCCGCGCGCCCCGTCCCCGCGCCTCTACGCCCCGCCCCATGTCCCATACTGCCTGTCTCTGAGCTCCTCGCCCCTACGACCGTACGCCCCGCCCCTGCGCCCCGCCCTCCCGCTCCTCAGCGGTGCTCCGGCCCCGCCCCGCGCGCCAGCAGCTGGCAGCGGCAGCTTTCGGGTCCTGATCGGAGCGAGCGTGGCGCCGCGGCCAGGTCTCGGCACGCTGCCCTTGGAAGCTGAGTGAAGGAGGCGCACCGAGCGCGCGGTGGAGTCCGCGATCCGAGGTTGGCGCGGGGCTGGGCCTCTGGGACCCCGGGTCTGCCCGTCGGCCCCCGGAGCAGGTTGTGCGCCGCGCTTTTGTGCTTCCGTTCGCTGCTGTTCCGGCGCTGCGAGCTGCGGCCCCCACGCAGGTTAGTCAGTGCATGAAATATTCTGCCTCCCGTGACCGACGGCAGCTACTACTCCTTGAGTGTTGGGCCACACAGAACGATGTTGTATATGCGCTTTTTATGCAGATATTTGCACTGTAATTTAAGGAACTGTTCTTGACCAATCACGTAATGTGGGTCATCAGCTGCTAGATTATCAGCGCATTTTATTTCCCCCTGGCTTAGGCTCCTCGGTGTCCGAGGAGGGGTGGCAGCCACTGTGTCCTCCAGAAAGTGATGCATTTTCCGCTTTGGTAATAGTTGACGAAAGATTATTCAGCCATATAACACACGTTTGTGTTTTATTTCAGGTAAAGGCGCTCTGATTTGGGGAAGCACAAGTCAACCTTTAAATGAGTCTCATTCTTTAAAAGGTGAGAAAATGACTCAGTGATATTCCCTAAATCCAACTTCTGGAGACTTTTCCTTTTTTAAAATATAAAAGCAGTGAATTAAAATTAGAAAGAAAGCCTTTGTTATAGGATATTGTTAACTTATAGGGCCCTCTCTGTGCATGTGTTTGTCTTCTTTTAAAAAATATTGTGGCAAAACCCCATCAGTTCAGTTCAGTTGCTCAGTCGTGTCCGACTCTTTGTGGCTCCATGGACTGCAGCATACCAGGCCTCTGTCCATCACCAGCTCCCGGAGCTCACACAAAGTCATGGCCGTTGAGTCAGTGATGCCATCTAATCAGCCATCTCATCCTCTGTGGTCCCCTTCTCCTCCCGCCTTCAATCTTTCCCAGCATTAGGGTCTTTTCAAATCAGTCGGTTCTTCGCATCATGTAGCCAAAGTATTGGAGTTTCAGCTTCAACATCAGTCCTTCCAATGAATATTCAGGACTGATTTCCTTTAGGATGGACTGTTTGGATCTCCTTGAAATCCAAGGGACTCTCAAGAGTCTTTCCCAACACCACAGTTCAAAGGCATCAATTCTTTGGTGCTCAGCTTTCTTTATAGTCCAACTCTCACATCCATACATGACTACTGGAAAAACCATAGCTTTGACTAGATGGACCTTTGTTGGCAAAGTAATGTCTCTGCTTTTTAATATACTGTCTAGGTTGGTCATAACTTTTCCTCTAAGGAGCAGGCGTCTTTTAATTTCATGGCTGGAGTCACCATCTGTAGTGATTTTGGAGCCCCCCAAAATAAAGTGTCTCACTATTTCCACCATTTGCCCATCTATTTGCCATGAAGTGATGGGACCAGATGCCATGATCTTAGTTTTCTGAACGTTTTAAGCCAACTTTTTCACTCTCCTCTTTGATCAAGAGGCTCTCTTTAGTTCTTCTTCGCTTTCTGCCATAAGGTTGATGTCATCTGCATATCTGAAGTTATTGATATTTCTCCTGGCAATCTTGATTCCAGCTTGTACTTCATCCAGTCCAGCATTTTTCATGATGTACTCTGCATATAAATAAGGGTGACAATATACAGCCTTGAAATACTCACTTCTCGATTTGGAACCAGTCCATTGTTCCATGTCCAGTTCTAACTGTTGCTTCTTGGCCTACATACAGATTTCTCAAGAGGCAGGTCAGGTGGTCTGCTGTCTCCTAAGTTTTACCATTTTAAGTGTACAGTTCAGTGACTTTTAGTACATTCACATTGTTCTGCAACCATCAACTCCATCCATTTCCAGAGCTTTTTCCTCTTCCCAGATATAAACTCCACATCCATTAAGTAATAACTCTCCATCCACCCCATCCCATGCCCTGGCATCCACCATCCCACTTCTGTATCTATGGGACTGACTGCTGTAGGGCCCTCATGTACCTGGCCCTCATCTAGCATTTGTTGTTTGTGACTGGCTTATTTCTCTCAGCATACTATCCTCAGGGCTCATCCACGTTATGGTCTGGGTCAGAATTTCTTTCCCTTTTTAAGGGCTAAATGATACTCCATTAATAATTAGAAGTTCATGCAACATTTTGTTTATCCATGATTCATCTCTGTCAGTGGACCCTTGGGTAGCTTCCACATTTTGGCTCTTGTGAACTGTGCTACTGTAAAGTGAAAGTAAAGTCTCTCAGTTGTGTCTGACTCTTTGTGACCCCATGGACTGTAGCCTACCAGGCTCCTCTGTCCATGAGATTCTCTACGCAAGAGTACTGGAGTGGGGTGCCATTTCCTTCTCCAAGGGATCTTCCCGACCCAGGGATCGAACCCGTGTCTCCCACATTCCAGGCAGACGCTTTAACCTCTGAGCCACCAGGGAAGCCTACTGTAAACATGGGGTAAAATCTGAGTCTCTGCTTTCAGGATTTTTGGGTGTGTTAAGAGTTGTTACTTAATGGATGTGGAGTTTCCATCTGGAAATGGATGGAGGTGATGTTTGCAGAACAATGTGAATATACCGAAAGCCACTGTGTACCCAGAAGTGTGTTTGCTGAATCATATGGTAGACTTCCCTGGTGGCTCAGATGGTAAAGCGTCTGTCTACAATGCAGGAGACCCGGGTTCGATCCCTGGATTGGGAAGATCCCCTGGAGAAGGAAATGGCAATCCACTCCAGGACTATTGCCTGGAAAATCCCATAGACAGAGGAGCCTGGTAGGCTACAGTCCACGGGGTCGCAAAAAGTCAGACATGACGAGTGACTTCACTTTCCTTCTTTCTTTCTATGGTAGTTCTACTTGAAATTTTTGGGGGAGCCACCATACTGTTTTCCCCAGTAGTGGGAGCCTATATGGCAGCCTGTATGGCTCTCCTGCTGGGTTAAATTTGATGAGCTTAGTAAAACTGACAGATTGAACATGGAGACAGAAAACAATAACATTTTATTAATTTTGCCTTTTGAGCCCAAACCTGCTAACTCAAAGGAAACCTAATATAGACAGAATGATTCATCATTTATCATGAGAAGGCAACACACAGGATATAGCCTTTATCCTAACCTCCCTCTTCCTCATTTTACGGATTGGTGATACAGATGGATAAGCACATGTTTGTCAAGTAGACAGGAAGGATCAGTGGCATTTGGGCCCAGGCAGCTCTGAGGAGGGACCAGACATCCCCACCACCCAGGTTAGTTAAAGGACAGTTTGAAAAGGACATATTTTCTCTGCATTCGCCTCTGAGCGCCTGGATGTGAAGGGGACGGTAGTACTTGGTGGTTAAGGTAGTGGCTGTGTTATAGAAGGGGGATCCCTCACAGGCCTGAGGATGGGCTCTTGTCTAACACTCAGAAGTGAATGGTCTGAGGAGACAATAAGAGTCAGGCTCACGCCCTGAGGCTGTGATGAAGGCTGATGAAGCAGAAGGCTTTACTGGGAAGGGTCACCTGGCGGGAGGACAGTGGAGTCAGGGAACCTAGGAGACCTGCTCCACTGTGTGTTCCCAGTCTCAGGATTTATGGTGATGGGTTAGTTTTCTGGGTCATCACTGGACAGTCATCTTGTTTGGCCCGTGTTAGGTCCAATTCCCGGTGCTGAGGGCATCTCAGACAAGACTTATCCCAGCTCGAGGGATTCTGGGAGGTTGGAATGTATTATGGGCTGGCATCTCCTCCCTCCTTTCGGCCCCTCCCAAATTCTTCCTTATCCTTATCAGGACCTTCTGTTGTGAGATAATTCATATAGGTGGTCACTGTCCTGCCTGGCCAGGCGGGCGGCTTAGTTATTGGTTCCTGAACCTCTGTGAGAATCTTAGGTCATTGGTTTTGTTATGGTTGAGATAAAACATGAGGTTTACTTTCAGTGAGTCAAGGATCTGGGGCTTTGGGTGTGAACCGTGAGAAGCGCTATGCAGTGAATGGTGGAGAAGTGGGGTCAGCCCTGTGGCCACAGCTCCTAGGCCCTCTGGTCACTGGCCTTTCCCTGGACCTGTTGGTTCCTCTTACCAACCTGGAGGGATTCCCTCAGGGTGTGAGCCTGATTCTTATCTCATTCTGATAAGCCTGCCTCATGGGACTGAAATAAAATGCATAGTTGATGGCAAGATGAGGAAAACGTCAAAATAAAATTTTTCTCTGCCCATTTGGGCCTCCTCCCCACTTTAGTGCATGCTCTGCACCTGCACCGACCAGCGCTCCTGAGAGAGGGGCTTCCTTCTTCTTCCTTTAGGGGGCCTGGTGACCCACCACCCACCAGTTGTACATGCTAGTCTGCATTTGTAAACTGTCAATGAGACATCTGATGCATGACCCCTTGCTCAGAAGCAAAAGACCGACTCCCAGGCTGGCTCCAATAAAATTCTTCCTTTCTTTCTTGGACGAACTGTTGGTTAATTTTCCCAACAACAGTAGAAAGGCTTTTTTTTTTTTTTAAAAAGCACTTTTGTGAACATTCTGTCAGTGTCCGAAGCAGCAGTGGGAGGGTAGGTGCTGTGGCCCGGTGAGGCCCAGGGGGTCAGGGACTCACTGAGGACCCCAAGTGGAGCTGCAGTCAGTTCTCACAGGTCAGTGCAGCTCTCTGTGTGGTGGAGAGTGAAGCACAAAGAGCAGCCAGGGCCGCTTGGTCTTGCTCTTTGCAGCACTGCTGGCCGCAGGGCAGTGACTGGGCATCTGTGGCCGCGGGTTCCTTCCAGCTTGGCCAGGTGGTAAGGCTGGCTGTAGGTTCCATGAGAGCAGGGAGCTGTCAGAAGCAGCTGTGGTGGGAGTGACGTCCGGGCCCCTAGTGTGGGGTTTGGAGTCGAGCCAGCCCCCTTCTCCTACCCCATCAGCCCTGGAAACACTGCCTTCACTTCAGAAGGTGAAGAGGGTGAGCTGTGGCCGACGTTAAAGACGGTGAAGGGAATTCGACTTTGATGGAAAATACAGTGAGTTTTGGAAAGAGGAAGAGCCATTTCCAAGATTTGAGGAAAAGGAATTCTGTTGGAAGGATTCTGTGTCAGAAGTTGTCAAGTATGGTTTCACTCTTATGGGGAGTTCTGTGTATCTTTCAGTGGTCATACTGTACCAGGGTCACGTGGCCTTAGGGTGTTCTTGAGAAGACATGTCTCAGTACCAGCAGGCTGGCCTGCTGCCCCTCCTTCCTCCTTTTCTTCCTCCTTCCCTCTAAGTCCTCTGGCTGAAGGGCTCTCTGTGGAGGAGAGAACATGGAGCCTGGGAAAGGGCAGGACTCTGGGCCCTTATCTAAGCTGACAGCAGTGGGCGGTGCCCAGTTGCAAACCTTGTGTCCTCCTGCTCCTGTCCCCTCACTCCTGTGTCCCACCCCGCTCTTGTGTCCACTGCCCAGCTGAGCAGCTGGGATGTCGCCTCTCTGTACTCTAAGGTCTCCGTGCCCACCACGCCTGCCGGGAGCAGAGTTCTATGACAGAGCACCTCGTCTGTGAACATCCACTTCTTTTGTGGAAAATCTATGTAGCTGCTGCTGCTGCTAAGTCATTTCAGTCGTGTCCAACTCTGCAACCCCATGGACGGCAGCCCTCCAGGCTCCCCCGTCCCTGGGATTCTTCAGGCAAGAACACTGGAGTGGGTTGCCATTTCCTTCTCCAATGCATGAAAGTGAAAAGTGAAAGTGAAGTCGCTCAGTCGTGTCCGACTCTTAGCAACCCCATGGACTGCAGCCTACCAGGCTCCTCTGTCCATGGGATTTTCCAGGCAAGAGTACTGGAGTGGGGTGCCATTGCCTTCTCCGGGAAAACCAATGTAGAGAAGTGGTGAATTCACATCAAAGGCAACACCCTATAGGGGGGTACATACAGCCTGTTGATTTCTGGGAGGTGGGTGGTGGGGAATCCCGGAATTGGCCCTTACTTGTTATTTGTTGACTTTTCCTGTTTTTCTTCTCTGACCTTAACAAACACCCATCCATCAAATGACTTCTGAAAGTGAAAGTGTTAGTCGAGCAGTCCTGTCTGACTCTGCGACCTTGTGGACTATAGCCCACCAGGCTCCTCTGTCCATGGGATTCTCTAGGCAAGAATACTAGAGTGGAAAACGAATACAGTATTGTAAAGCAAAACAAACTAAAAAATAAAAATTAATTAAAAAAAAAAAAGAATACTAGAGTGGGTTGTGATTCCCTTCTCCAGGGGATCTTCCCAACCCAGGGATGGAACCCAGGTCTCTTGCATTGCAGGTGGAGTCTTTACTGTCTGAGCCACCAGGGGAACCAAATGACATTAAAATATTGATGAAACTGTCATCTTGTTGGGAGAACCATTCTAATAGTTCCTCTGGCCCTTGCAGATGTAGAGACCTTGTACGGAGCCATGACAGGTTGTCCTTGTGAAAGTACAGGACAGTAGTTCTGGGAAGGTTACAGGCTCTGGAAGTCACTGGTTCTTAGTGGCCGTGCCTGACAGTGGCTCCTTGAGGGAGACATAACCTGGTCCTTCCCTTCCCTGCAGGTACACAGCGGAGACGCGGACACCACTGCACCCGGCCAGAAGCCTGGCTTCCTCGTGGAAAGTCTCTGGCTGCCAGCACCCCTGGGCAGGGATATGGCCTCAAGCTGGCCAGGGGCCAGGGGGCAGTATCTCCGTTTGCTGAAGACCAGGGGCTTCTCGCTGCTGAAGCTCTTGGCCGCCGTCTTGGCCGTGCTTCTCTTCTGTGAATTTCTGATCTACTACCTCGTTATCTTCCGGTGCAGCTGGCCCGAGCTGAAAACCCCTGAAGGTGCCAGCACCCTTGGCGGCCCCAAGGCCCCTGAACCTGTGCTCAGGGCCATGTTCTTGGCTGACACCCACCTGCTCGGGGCCATAAGAGGCCACTGGCTGGACAAATTACGGAGGTAACTGGGCCGAATTCAGTTTTCTACAGGTCTGTAGGCCTCTTCCCACAGGTGGGTCTCACAGTCCCCCATGTATTTCTGTCTCCACCACCTCAAGGGCTCATGGGCACTGGGTTGCTTCCACCCTTTGACCTTTGTGGGTGACGCCACCAGAGGGTTGATGGGGGCACCTCCTGCCCCGGTGGCACTTTCTATGACCCCTTCTTGTCACCCTGGCTGCACTTGTGCCTCCCTGAATAAGCCTTACTCCTGGGGTGAGTGGAGCATCCTGGGGCGCCGGGACATTCCTGGGCGAGGGTGGGGGAGGCTGGACAGATGAAGGCAGGGCTACTGTATTTCCTCTCAGAGCTTTAAACCCTGGGAGGTGTGAGGTAGACAAGAAACGGAACACACCACCCCTCCTTTCCTCTTGGCCTCCAGGGAGTGGCAGATGGAGCGAGCCTTCCAGACAGCGCTGTGGCTGCTGCAGCCAGAAGTTGTCTTCATCCTGGGGGACATCTTCGACGAGGGGAAGTGGAGCTCCCCTGAGGTGGGCATGCACCCCCATGCCTGAGGCTGCACTGAGGTTCAGGGAGCCCAGGACGTGCAGAGTCCCAGTGCTGGGCATGGAGGCTCCAGTGTCCGCAGTCGTAGGCTCCATGTCCCCGCCGGTTCTGGGTCCTGTTTGTGTAAGAGACATCTGTGAAGGTTGGCAGATGCTTCCCATGACCCTCTCAGAAGGGAAGGTCCGCAGAAGGGAAGCGTCTGGGTTGTCCCCAGAGTTCAGGATGCATGCTGAAGTGTGGTTTGAGTTAACACTTATGAGACTGGGCTGCGTATGAGATCATGGCCTTCTTCTAAGGAAGGTGGGGGGTTTGCTGGTGGAGGGTCTCTCTGCCCTCAGGGGTGAGACCAGGTGCTGTGAGCTTTCCAGGAATCAGAGGGCAAGGCTGTTCTCACCTTGGCTGGCAGAACGCTTGGCTTACTGCATTCTTGGGATTAATGGAGGAAAGAAAAATATCATTCTTGCTGCTTTTAGTTAAAAATGTCAGTCACTGATGGTTTGAAAAGTGAAAGTGAAAGTCGCTCAGTCGTGTCTGACTCTTTGCAACCTCATGGACTATACAGTCCATTAAATTCTCCAGGCCAGAATACTGGAGTGGGTAGCCTTTCCCTTCTTCGTACCAACCCAGGAATCAAACCAGGGTCTCCTTCCTTGCAAATAGATTCTTTACCAGCTGAGCTATCAGGGAAGCCTGATAGTTTTGGAAGATACTTGAAAAAAATTTCAATTAATTTTTTAAAATATCTTCCAGATGGTTTTGGAAGATATTTTAAAAAATTAATTGAAATTTACTGGGACACTTCAAATGCTGTACAAAGAAAGTCCTGGTTCAGATCTGATGGGAACCTCTGTTCATGGGGTTGCAGTGTTGGTTGTTCCGTCACTAAGTTTTGCCTGACTCTCTGCGACCCATGGACTACAGCACATTAGGCTTCCCTGTCCTTCACCATCTCCCAGAGTTTGATCAAACTCATGTCCATTGAGTTGGTGATGCCATCCAACTATCTCATCCTCTGTTGCCCCCTTCTTCTTCTGCCCCAAGTCATTGGTTTCATCTAGTCCAGAACTAATTGTGAAACCATGGAAACACTGTGTGTAAAAAGCAACTGGTTGTAGAGTGAGCTTGGATATAAATGCTGCTTTAGAAAATTAAGGGGAACATGTTATATTTTTCTAATTTTATGTTATTCTAACTTTAAGTATTATTTGTTAGTCTTTGTATAGTACTGAAGGAATCTGTCCAGTTTATTTCCCTAGGTTGGGCCAAATTTAAGACTTTAGGACAAAGTTGACTACTGTTCAGCTAGGTATCATCCAGCCTAGAGTGTTTGTCCAGTTTGTTTTTAGGCTTAATAAAAATAAGGACTGAAACATCATCTCAGGCTTAAACAGTAAAGTCAGAAAAGCCTGGAGAGACCTTTTGGTTTCTCTCTTTCCCCCACGTCTTGTCGGTTCCCACCCCACCACCCAGCCTCAGGGAGCGTGACCCTGAGGGAGGCACTGGTCTCATTCCTGGGGGGCCCACCCTGAGCTGGATGTTTCTGCAGCCATTTTTAGGACATGTCCCGATCTGAGGGGATCCTCAGCCTAGGGATGTCTGTGACATTGAAGTAGCGGGTGTGTGAAGAGGATGGTTTGGGGAGATAAACTATTTCATTCAAACGTGGCACCAGGTTAAATACTTAGGTTAGTCTTGGGAAAAGAATGGTAGAAATTCTGCACATTGGCTTTATGGACGCCTGATCCTGGCAGGGAGCGACTTTCCCACCCTCACAACCTGGCAGGGCGGTCCCCTGGGCTGAACTGTGTGCTTCTCTCTGCAGGCCTGGGCGGATGATGTGGGACGCTTCTGGAAGGTGTTCCGACACCCGCCCCACGTGCAGCTGCGGGCCGTGGCTGGCAACCACGACATCGGCTTCCACTACCAGTGAGTGGTCAGTGGAGGCGCCTTCCCCCTGCCCAGCCCTGGGGGCCCTTGCCTGTGGGGTCAGGTTCTGGGGGCTCCTGCACATCACTTGCCAGCCCTACCACCGAGCTGTATGTGCCTCAGAGTGGTTCTCACTTGAACTTAGTGTTTTGTGACCACTTTTCTTTGGGAATCAGAAAACAAGATGGTTTGGGCTTTAATAGCTGATGTTTACATGGCGCTGGCCTGTTGTAACCATAGCGCTTCCATACATTCAATCTTTTCCTTTACCTGTTATTTTTTTTGCTTTACCCACTCTACCAGTGAGGGACCTGGAGCTCTGGGGATGAAATCAATCACCCTGGGCCCCAGACTCCAGACTCCAGGCCCCAGGTCAGACAGTGGTAGCAGCACCCTGCTTACCCAGGGCGAGTGGGAGCTCAGAACCAACGTGCTGGTCGGACCTTCAGGTCCTAAATGTTATTTTTCCTGTGTTCTTGATAATTCTTAGGATGTCTTAAGAATGACTTGTTCTGAAAAATATTTCTTTTCACAATTGAATGTAGGATGGACACATACAGAATAAAAAGATTTGAGAAAGTTTTCAACCCTGAAAGGCTATTTCTTGGAAAGGAATTAAGTGAGTATTATCTGTGAATTCTTAATGAAAACCCCCTAGAATGTGACTTAAGAAAGTGTAAACACGATGGTTGTCTTCCAGATCATGGGGTTAATCGACTCCTGACTTCTGAATTCTTTAAACGCCAGGTACCTCTTTGTGGCCAGTGGACATGTGTGCAGGACACGATGGCACATTTAACGGGTCTGTGACGATGTCCCTGAGGGAGGAGGTGCCAGGGCACCTCAGCTGACCTGCTGTCATCTGGGTTTGGGCTCCTTGGCCCAGTTAGCTTTGCAGGTCCCCCTCCCCGCCAACCCCCCCCACCCCCCCC
>SJXQ01007931.1:44599-91080 GCA_006408695.1 Aepyceros melampus | reverse complement strand
GCTTGAGGTGCATCCGCTGGATGATGTCCCTGCAGTCGTTGAAGACGCGGCGGATGTTCTCCGTGTCCACGGCGCACGTGAAGTGAGGGTAGCAGTAGTGCTTGCCGTCGCCGGTGGCCGTGCTGATGCGCTGTGGGGACACGGCCGTCAGCTCCGGGGTTGGGGGCAGGGATAGGGAGTGTCTGTGCCAGCGTTGAGCTCCCCAGAACCCCTTTCTATGCACATTTGAAATCAGCTCAGAATACAAAGTTTCAAAATGAGGACATTTAAACCTGAGTGGGTCTGTTTCTCTGTGACCCCTGAGCCGAGGGGGAGTAAACCACCCCTCCCGCCACCCCCGTCCCTTTAGGAAAAGGCGACACGCGGATGGGTGGCTGTCTCGGTGCCGCCCCGGGGCCTGCGCCCTGACCCGCGCTGCTGACAAGCTGTGTGACCCGAGGTCTTAAGTCCACCTCTCGGAAGCTCGGCGCGCTCCTCACTCCTCACTCTGGGGAGAGGAAAGGAGCCGCGCGGGCCGAGGTAGCAGGAAGTCACAGGGCGGGAAGTGCTCACCAGGAACAGGTCCCGGATGAAGAATTTCGCCCTCGTGACTTTGGGGTCTTCTCCCGCATCTGGCGTCGCTGTAGGAGATGAAAGGAGCTTTGATTTAAAAGCCGTGAAACGAATACAGCTTGACGGAGGGCATGGGAGGCAGAGGGCCTTCGGCCATGCAGCCAAAATCTTCCTTCCTCCCAGGTCCTTTTGATTTTAGCAGTGGTTGGCGTCTGCTGCTGGGAGACGACGACCACTCACATCAGAAGAGTCCCGCCCCCGCGACCATCTGCACCCCTGGTCATCCTTAGGCCTCATCCTGAGACCTTCCCAGCAAACATGCTGACCAGACAGGGTGAGGGGGGCAGGAGGCTGGTTCCCTGGAGAGGTCAGAGCAGGCCCCGCCTGTGAGGTGAACAGCGACCCCACCACACAGCGGGCAGCCTGGGGCCGGGGTGCTGCCTGTGGGCAGCTGCTCTCCGGCCTAGGGACCCCCGCCAGGCTGGCTGAGTTGGTGCAGAGACCTAGACAGGTTTCTTCCCTTCTAACTGAAGTCTCTGGGAAAGCCCCCTTCATTCTGCTTCATCCCGTTTGGGACTAAACCACACAGAGTGGGGTTATCGTGCTCTAAGCAAACCCCTCCTTGCAGACTCTGGGGGCAGGTGAGGGGTGGCCTAGGAAACTCAAAACCCAGAAGCGGCCCCTGAAAAGGGGTGCGAATCCTCCAAGGTTTGCCGGACGGGACCTTCTAGGCTGTAGCACTGACGGCCTCCTGGGACGGTTGGTTGCCTGATTAAGTCACCGTGCTGTGGCCGGAATCATCGCTGGGGACAGAGGCTTTGACATGGTGCCGGCAGCGGGTGGCTCAGGACAGAGGCCTGGCTAGGGCCGCTCAGACGGTGGCTCCCTCTCAGTCTGTGCGGGTTAGCTGGCAGGTCCACGCGGACCAGCCCACACAAGCCCAGGAGGCAGAGAGTCTCCATCAACCCTCACCCATACCAAGCTGCCTTCCCTCTGCCTGCCCAGTGTGGACCAAGTCAGACTGAAATTTTCACACATGGGACCCTATAGACACTTGAATACTCTAGTAGCTTAGAGTGAGCAGAGGTCAAGAAGACTGATCTAAATTAACTGAATTTCTCAGATTCATCAGAATTGGGAATTATAGTCACAGTGCTGTTAAAAGAGCAATTCTTTCCCATAATTCCGAGATAACTTGTTTCAGAATCTTACCGTCTTCAGGAACAGTATAATTTGCGTACTCTGGGAAATAGTCTTCAATTTTTGATTTCCCCGCTAGCACTTTTTCTGCCAGCATATCCTGTTTGTTCAGGAACAAGATGATGGAAATGGTGCGCAACCACCTGGAAGGAGAAGCAAGCACACAGATGCGGGTCCTTGGCAGGAGCAGGGCAAGGTGACCTGCCGGGGACCAGCCCCGGTGGATCCAGGGATATTCAAAGCGGGGACAGAGCGGGCGGATAGGACAGGATAGGAGAGAACAGGATAGCTCGGAAAGAATAGTATAGTAGGAAATTAGTGGAAGAAAAGAGGGCTGAATAACTTGGTTTACGGGGAAAACCAATAAAACCTCAAGACAAGAGGTTTGCACCATCTACGTAGGCCACCGGCGTCCGTTTGAATATCGGAGAGTGCCCCGCCCTGGGCTCTCTCTCTCACAGATCTTAGCAGCCGGGACAGGTAAGTAGACGTGGTGAGCCTCCCCGCCCCAGATGGGAATTCAGCCGAAAAAAGGAGAAAGGGGAGAAAAAGAATGACATGGGAAGCCCAGCATCGGTGTAAAGCTCCAAGAGGGAAAAAGAGGGAAAAAAGGGAAGGGGGAAAAAGGGGAAAAAAGGGGGAAATCTAACGTTGGCGTAAGGCTCCAAGAGAGCGTTTATTGTTCAGAATCAACTTATATACCCCAAATTATACATAATAGAATATGCAGAGTTACGCAGAAGTAGCAGTCCTGACCCTCAAGGCTTTCTTTTTTGCATATTCTCCTGTTACAAAAGTCTCAGGTGGTTTACACTATCTTCTGGCCAAGAGGCCTATTAACATTTTTATGGCTCTCTCCTGATGAAGTTTTTGTTAACCAGAAGACTTATCTGTGTTAATCTTTCCAAAGTCTGAATGCCTCTCTCAGAAAACACTAAATAAGAATACAGCAGTTTGTAATAAAAGGAAGTACAGTGATTAGCAAAAGAAAAGTAATTTACTCAAAAGTTCAGTATTGCTAATATCAAAACTACTACATATCCCTTTTTCCATATCCCAATTACATAGATCACATTTTCCTGGGTGCCTGAGAGATAAGAAATAAGGAGGTCTAGCAGCAATCATTGAGTCAACCGTGAAATCCTGTCACCAATATACATTTGAAAAGACTCTAAAACTTTAAGATACTTTGAGGCTTTTGTGCCTTCCACATTTGGGAGGTTGTGAGCAATTCACAAGCTTGCAGAAAATTAGGGGAACCTGTCAGGCAGGCTAGAGCATTATCAAAGGGGGGTTGGGCTGAAATGGGAAAACGACAAATTTTTATTTTGGGGGGGCGCATGTTCAGGAAAAACCAGGGAGAAATCCGATGACTCAAATTGCCCTGCCATCTGAGTTTGCCACGTGACCCTGTCACGGGTGGGATTTCTCACTCTGGCTCCCGACAGTGACCTGCCACCCTCTGGACGCAGTGAGGGGCTTGGATTTCTCGACAGCCTGGCACCTCGGCCCCCACTCCATCTGCACGCTTGACACTCCCATGAGGATAAACTCTCCACCAGGATAACTCTGCTCCACCAGGCTGTACATTTACTGGCACCAAAACTAAGCTTCATGTAGGGAATAAGTTCACTTGGATTTGTATGGTGTAATTTACTAGTAAAGGATTAGAAAAGCAGAAGTTAAAGCTCCAACAACAGAACAGAGAGGTGGGCATCTGGGGCTATTGGTCAAGGAGCTGGCATGTGGGGGGTCTGAGTGGGGACCCACTACTTGGCTGACAAGCTGAGGGAGGGGCTCAGAGGTCATCTGGTCATCAGTGGATGCTTTGAATGGGTGCTTTCTGAATGTTAAAACCCAAACAAAGCCAATTTTGAACCATATATATGATTTGGAGATATCCAAGGTAGAGATCTGGATTTTCCTGACCAACTCCTATCAGTTCCACCCCCATGGAAAGTCTCCACATTAGATGGGCTGGAAGGGATGCTGCTTATGGTTTGAGAAGATTTATCACTAGGAAAGACTCCCTTTGAAAACAAAGATGGCCATGCTGAGCAGTATTAGCTCTAAACCCAGGGTGAGGTTGAGTTCACCACCTCTCACCTGTTGTTCCAGATGCTCTCGAAAAGGTCCAGTGACTCCCGGAGGCGGTTGGTATTGTTGTCTTCCCGGATGACCATGTTGTAGCTGCTGCAAGCGGCCACATAGATGATAGCAGTGACGTCTGGGTGGGGAAGAGGGGCACCTGAGTGACTCACAGCAGTGATGCTCCATGTCTCCAGGGAGAGCTCCCTCGGTGACGGCACTGGTGACCCCGACCCCCAAAGCAGCCGGACAGTGTGACCCAGGATGCCAGACACCCACGTCCAGGGGACCCTTGGTCAAGGCACTTGATGATGAGCTAGTGGGAAGCAGCTAAGACATGGCAGTAAGAGTAGAGGTGGGTTCATTCCCATTTTCTTGAGAGAGCGGAGAACTCACCATTGAAGCATTGGATCCATTTTCTTCTCTCATCCCTCTGGCCTCCGACATCAAACATGCTGGGGAAGAATGGGGTGGGGGGTTAACCAGGGGTGGTGGATGCTCCTCCTTTGCTGCTCCCCCAGCCGAAGGCTCTCCTTGCATGGTGATGCTGTGGACTGGCCCCATGGGGCCTCCCTGGTCTGGCCCAGCTGGGCGTCCACACCCAGTGTTTCTCTCCTCCTGGCCCTTGCCCTGCGGTCGGTCAGTGGCTCTCGGCTCTTGTCCCCCCAGCGCAGCCCCCTGCCTGCATCCTCCTCTTCTGCACCTGCCCAGGCTGCTAGGCTGACTCACCCTCTCAGCCATGTGGAGCTCAGGTACCTTCCTCTTTGCACTGACCACCTGCACTCCAGGGTGTGCACAGGGGTGTGAAAGTGCCTGCCTGCCCAAGATCACCCACTGCCCAGGTCCAGGGGTCCTGCCCACACACTTACTGGAAGTTGACTTTGTCCACTTGGAATCTGGTCTCGAAAATCCCTGAGGTCAGAACTCTGCACCTGAGGAGGTCCTGGGGGCAGAGAGAGGGGAGCAGACCCAGTGACCCTGTCCTTAGGAGTCGTCCTGGGGCAGAGAGGGAAGCAGACCCAGAGACCCCGTCCTTAGGAGGTGGCCCCGGGGCAGCCACAAGCCGTGAGGTTCTCTCCATCAGAAAAGAAAAGGAAATGAAACACTTGACAAACATTCTCTGTCTCACTCCCCAGAGAAAGTCACAGTTATGTATTGGTCTGGTTGGTCTGGCTCAGCTTTCTTTCCTTTAGGAATTTCTTCTAATCTCTCCTGAGCGTCCTCTACTGACAGGGGTCCCTGACAGGTGCCTGGGATCTGGGAAGCTAGGCCGTCCTGCTGGCTCTTGCTCCGGGTCAGATTCCCGTGGGTGCTGGCTGGTTTCAGACTCTGTCTTCTCCTGTATTTCTAGTCTCTAACATAAAAGATGCTGTATTCCCAAGGGGATGAGAAGGCCGTGCAGCTTCACAGTCTGACACCTCTGCAGCCAGTCAGGTGTTGGTGTTTCCTTGCTGGTGACCAAATTCATTAGGATGTCAATCAGCCACTGCAGATTCCAGAATTTGGAGGACAGTGGCCCCTCTGAACTGATGAGGAGTCTGAAGACAGACTCCAGGGGCGGGCTCAAGGCCCAGGTAACAGCTCCTGGGTCAGCCTCACAGAGGAATGGATGCTGGGGGGGCGGTGAGGAGCCCAGACCTCTGGGTGGTGGGAGGCAGGGAGCAGAGACCCTCCTGTCTCCCCAGGTTTGGGCTGTGGTCGTGGCCTGACCCCACCTACCTGGTCTGTGGGCGTGTAGTCCACCAGGCTGACGCTGTCGATTCTCTCCAGGAAGCTGGAAAGAAAGCAAGACATGCTGGGAACACCTCCAGGCTGGGAGGCAGGTGCCCATGTTTTGGGAGGGGCCCCCATGAGCCCGGAGGGACCAGGCAGCCATGGACCAGCAGGTTCATGCTTTATTCCTCAACACGTCTCCCCAGCAGGTCAGTGTCCTCACGGTGCTGATGGGGTGCCAGACCGTTCCCTCCCTCCCCTCTTCCCTTGTGCAAGGCTGGGGTCCTTGCAAGGTTGAGCTGGTGGATGGCTGCTGTGTAGGCACATAGCAGGCCAGACCGTCCCAGTAAGACCGGGGTTCAGAGGGAGTCATGTGTGCACAGGCTGAGCCTGCCTGGGGGGTCAGTCTGGTCCCCAAGGTCCGATGCTTCACCAGTGGAGGGGCGGAGAGAAGGCAGGACACGGCATGTGTGGGTCCTCCCACTCCCCCACCCCCGTTCACGCCCACCTTCACGTCCACCCAGCCTTCTCTTCCTACATAGCACTTACCACCACCTGACAAGTTCTACACGTATTTGTTATTATCTGTCTCTCCCTCTGAATTCAGGACTCACCATTCTGTCCCATTGGATGGGTTTCCCCAGCACCTGGCTTGGCCCCTGCGTGTCTGTGGGATGAGGCGAGCAGGTGCTGCAAGGCCCAACCTGGACCTGGGAGGACACGGGGGCACCTAGGGGATACAGGGGGACCCCGGAGGACACAAAGCTGGTAACCAGTGAGCACGGGACCATGTTCCAGGTGGGAGGAGTAGAGTGTGTGAGGACCAGGAGGGGACTTGTCCGACATTCCTCCTGGATGGCTCGAGTCCACTGCTCTGATCTGCAGTAAAGCCACAGAGTCTTCCCCTCAGCCTGTGTGCTCAGGAGCTTCTGCACAGCGATGGGTGGGTGCCTCCCCATGGCCACAGCAGCCTCCCTGGCCAGCACTGCAGGTCCTGGAGCTGCTTGCTGGAGGAGGGGCCTAGAAGGGGACGCCTAATAGCTCAGCCTGGTGTGAAAACCATAGTGGGGTTTGGGCCAGTCCTCGCTGGCTTTGTGTCTGGTGCACCAGAGGGCCCTCAAAGTCCACCCTGACCACCTCATGGGGAAAGAATGGGGCAAGAGCCTCGTGTCTGTGCTGGAGGGGGAGGTGTGTCTGCACAGTGGTGGTAGGGCTCTGGACCCTGGGGGCTCTGGCAGGGGTGGGGGATGAGCTGCCTCCCTCCCTACTGCGTGGCTGTGATAACTTGAGGCGGTCCTCCTCTTAGCAGGGAAATCGAACATGAACATGTGACAGATGCTGACCCTTTCTGAAAGGGCTGGAAGGAACTGAAAATCAGACCAGGCAGGAAGTCCTTCAGCTCAGACTTTAGGGGGCATCGCTTTCACACTGGATGCAGACAGAGAGGAGGGGGTGAGTGAGTCTATTAGATGGCAGTGACTGGTACAAGTAGAAACAATGAAATGTGGTCAACAAAAAAGACATGAAGCATTCCTGAAAGATCAGAGACCACCATCCCAAGAACGCTGTAGGAGTACCCTCCTGACCCAGACAAAGGAAAGTGTCCCTCGTGTCCCCACCTGAGCCCGGGAGGGGTATTAGGGTTCTTTCATGCATTCGGGCTAAGATGCTTCAGTTGTGTCTGACTCTCTGCAACCCTATGGACTGTAGCCTGCCAGGCTGTTCTGTCTGTGGGATTCTTCAGGCAAGAACACTGGAGTGGGTTGCCATGCCCTTCTCCAGAAGATCTTGCGAACCCAGGGGCTGAACCTTCAACTGTCTCCTGCATTGGCCACTGGGCTCTTTACCACTTCCACCTGATACTTAACCATCTGGGATCTGACAGGCATCAGTGAACATTTCCCAGGCATCTTCTAAACTGTCACTGATGCAGGATGGTCCTCTGAGTTCACATTTGTGCCACAGAAGCTGCAAATCCTCCCAGATGGCTGAGAGCCTAAGGAGTAAAAACTACAGCAGTCATAGTTTCTGCAGGCTTTTCGCCTTAATCTTTGGTTCAACTGGTGTACTACCCACATGGTGTAGGACTTCTTAAAATTTTTCATTGCTGCATGCTGGCACTCTCTAGTTGGGGAGAGTGGGGCTCCGGTTGTGGCACATAGCATTGGTAGTTTTGGCTCATGGGCTCAGTAGTTGCAGCACTTAGTGGCTCCTCAGTATGTGGAATCTTCCTGTACCAGGGAATGAACCTATTTCCCCAGCATTGGCTGGCAGATTTTTAACCACTGGACCACCAGGGAAGCCTATGACTGAATTTTTAAGGGATGATTCCCTAAACACACCACTGCCTGTGATGCAGAATTTTCACAAGATCTAAGGGTCTCACTTGTAGACACTTCACTCCCACTAGACACAGAGCTGCAAGACAATAACAAGTTACCGTTGTACAGTCACTCCCACCACAATCACTTTAAGAAAAGCAGTTAAAGAGCAATTTACTGTGCTTTCTTTTAACTGCTTCTTAGTACAGCTGAGGATAGTTGTGTTTGCAGAGTGTTTTTACTCTGGCCACTGGGATCCCCTTCTGCTGGATCCTGGCACAAGACAGCTATTTACTGCTCTTTCTCCTCTGTTGGCTGCCCCACCCCAGTATCTCAGAATCGCAGAGTTCTTCTGGCTGGGGGGTGGGGGGTGGACTGTAAAACCATGAAACTATTCTGTTAAATGCCTTTGAAAAACTGGATCCAAGGAAAAGTACCAAAGATATTTAAATAAAATGTTTTTAAAATGATTTGTTTTGTGAAGAATGTAGGTTAGAGCTCAGACAAACAGTAAAGCCTTTTCTCAGTGTGCTTATTCACTGAGAAAATGCTTATTTACTTGATGGAAAAGCACTGGAGTAAAGTGTTGCCAGAAGTGACAGCAGCCTGCAGCAGGGCTGAGACCCAGGCCACTTAAGTGGTCCTCAACCAGAGCTGGGGCTTGGGAGTTGCAGCCAAGTCACAGTTGGGGTGGACGAGTGACCCTTGTGCCCCCACCCAGGTCGTCCCTGCCCCTCACCTGCAGGGCACACCTGCTGACTCACATCTTGCTCCTCTTCAGGGAGTGAAGTTCACATTGAACCTGCCTCCACGCCCTCTGCGATCCGCCCCGGTTCTTCCCTGTTCCCAGTGGTGTCAAACCTTCCACCCCAGTCAAATCCACACGGAGATTTTCGGCTTTTCAGACCTTTATGTAATCCCCACTTTTTTTTTCCCCCTTGGCAGCCTCAGATTGAACCCAATCTCTTCTAAGAAGCCAATTCTAGAGAACAGAATCGACAGCCCAGAAACAAACCCACAACATACAGACAACTAATTTATGACAAAGGAGCAAAGAACGTACACTGGAGAAAGGATGGTCTCTTTAAGAACTGGTGTTGGGGAAACTGGATGGCTCCATGGAAAATAATCAAATCAGACTGCTACCTCACACCCTACGTAGAAATCAAACTCAAAAGAGATTAAAGACTTTAATGTAAGACCTGAAACCACAGAATTCCCAGAAGAAAGCATAGGCCATGTTCTCCAACACTGGTCTCAATAATTTATCTTTCTGGATGTCTCCTCAGGCAAGAGGAAGCAAAGCAAAAATAAACAAAAGGAATACATCAACATAAAAAGATTTTGCATACCGAAGGAAACCACCAGCAAAACAAAAAGATGGCCTACCAGATGGGAGGAGGTATGTGTAAATCATGTGTCTGATAAGGGGTTAATAATCACAATATATAAAGAACTCATAAAACTCAGGAGCTAAAAACAATCAGAAAATGACGCTGTCACTGGGGAGCTCTGGGCGGGGTTGGGAGCAAGAGAACCCAGGGGAGGTCTGAGTTCAAATGGACCCTCAGCCAGGAGCCCATTAAGCTGGGCACCATCCCACGCCCAGGGATGGTAACCCAGACATACCTGTCCAGCTCCAGACGGAACCTAAGCATCTGGCTGTAGGAAAACGAACCTGGTAAACCAGGCAGGCTGGTCTCATTCCAACCAGTTGATTAAAAGAAGACAAGAGGCCTGCTCATCAGTGTTTGATGTCCACGGGCCTGAAGCTTGCTGCCAGCAGCACCTGAAGTCCTGAGCTCTGGTGCTGCAGGTGTCTTGCTCATGCTCAGCAGGTAGAGGGGGTCTGGCTGACCCCTAGACTATGTTCAGTGAATGGGGTGGTCAGACTGGTGCTTACTTTAGGGGGTGATTTTCCAAATCAAATACGGCAGGGTGGGCATGCAACACCCCCACCTGAAGGGCACACTCGCACTAAGGCTCCTTTAGGGAGAAGGAGCTTTAGTAAGAAGAGTCTCCAACAGCACACTTCTCATCTAAACTGAAATAAACTGAACAGCTCATAAAGTGAACTTAAAAGTTTATTCTAAATCCATTTGGAAACCGTGCATTTGAAGGCAGAAGAATACAAAGGAGAAATAAAGAGGAGAAATTGTACTAGTGGTTGCACAGAAGAGGAACTATTTCCTTGGTTATGTTTGAGCTGGGCTTAGCCTAGGGGCAGTTTCAATGAGGAGGAATCTTGTTGCCTTGAAGAAACTATTACAGTAAAGAAGATAACAACCTGGGCTTCTAGAAACAGGCATGCAAACAGAAATTCAAGTGCTAAAACCGAGTCCAGAAAATACTATGCTTTCTGAACCAAATCAACCTCCGAATTATTTTTCCTTAAATAGCTTTGTAAACAGCATGTACACTCATGTGCAATAACATGCAGTTTAAAATGATTTATTTGACAAACTTCTGTGGTTCATATCGAAGCATTTCATCAACTGCAAAAGTGAGGAAATAATTCGTGGGCCTGATATGCTTTTGAAAATATGTATGTTTTATAAAAATGTACATTCATGTAGTTTGAAATGAACATATTTTAAGAAAGGCCAAGCATATATAAGCACTATTTAATCTCACAAAATATATTAATTTTGTTGGGAATATCTGCACTATAAAAAGGTCCTAAATGTACCAAAGGATCAATAGCAAGCTATTTTTTAAACTGTAATAATTTTTGCCGTCTGAGGAGGGTTAGGACTCCTGATGTGCTCACATACAGCTGCTTCTGTGCAACATGCAGATGGGAGGAGACACCTAAAAGGACAGGTTCTAGAGAGAGGATGTGGGGAGATGACTGGCAGGTGTTGCTCATAGAAGACTCTGGAACAACAGCCAGTCAGACGTAAAGACACTTAAATACGAGGGTCAGTTTTCATCTGCACACACCTCTGCATTTTTTCCCCTGCTTAAACACACACATTCATACAGAAGGACAGGTTATAGTGGTGAACACTTGGTTCTCAACCTTCTGAAGCGCTTGGAAGAGTCCTATGAATTATTTCCTGAAATACTGGAATTGTCTCATGGAGAAATCTTCCAGTGAAGGGAAGGGGGAATTAAAAATATCCTTAAGTATTTAACTTAGATTAATACGCTTGCTGAGGCAAAAGCAAGTCACTGCTCTCTTTGTTCAAGGATCAGAGAAAGTGGTGGCTACAGGCTCTACATTTTCACTTTTACTTTGCACATCACTGTTCCAGAAAGACGGAAGGCAGCACAACTGGGCTCTGGACTTAGAGGGTCAAGTCTGCACTTGTCCTTCCCACACTTCCAAACGCTGCATGAGAATGTCAGGGATTTGAAAGGCTAAACAAATATCCCAGCTTGTATCAGTATTTCCAAGGTTTTAAAGAGTTGTCGCTTGAAGACAAGATAATAAATGCGAACCTAAATAACTAGAACCTAAAATTTTATTTCTAGTTTTCATTAAAATCTAAACAAAACTCACTCCCATACAGTCCCAGGGCTTCTCAAAACCATCAACAGTTCTTTGGCAACATTAGAGATATGTGACTGTCATGCTAATTGATATACTTTAAAATAAATCTAATCAAAAGTCTAATGAAACAGGAAAATAACCAGAAATGTGTGAGAGAAATTCACTTGGAAATAACCGTCACACATTAAGCCTTGTAAATCTTAAAACCATAAACAAATGATTTTCTCTTATGATATGTGGAAGTTAAGTAGCATTTTCTTCCAGTTATAGAAAGGCAACTACCACAAGAAATTTATAGGCCGTAAAAATAAGAGTATTACACGAGAAGGTACTAAAGTAATTTCAGTGTAAGTTATGAGAACAGATTAATAGTCACCTGTAGACTGCATTTGACGGCAACAAACAAAAGGATACACAGAATGGCGCTGCCCATGAAATAAGTTGCGGAATGAACATTAGATAGCCCGGCAATCGACCTACGTAATCACCCCTCACCTCCAGATATTATCAACTACACAAAAGTAAAAAGAAAACTGTCAATTTTGATAATTCAGGCAGAAAACTGAATACACTAGAGAACTAGGGAACTCGAGTTTTGACTAAATTTTTGAGAAAGATTCATAGAAGTCAAATTAACTAGATACACTCGATCACAAGCCATACAGAACTTTCAAATCCAGTTAAGAGTTAAGAGAAGGCCTGGGAATTCTTCGTGTGTCTGGAGAGCACTGTAAACCCGAAGGGAGAAGCATCTTGAGTAAGAGCAGTTCAGCATTCTGGCTGATTCCGAAGTTCTAGCGTAGAGTATCCGTCCTCGGAAGGTCGCTTGCGGCCGGCTCGCCTCTGAGCGGTCCAGCGGTCACACCTGGTCCCGCAGGCGGGCCAACCTCTGGGCAGCTCGTCCTGCTCGGCCGAGGCTACGCTCGTCCCCACGGAGCCGGTCTGGCCCTGCGGCAGCTCCATGTTGAGGTCGAGGCCGGCCTCGTCTGCCATTTCCTGCAGCAGCATGTCCACCTGGCCCTGGGGAGTGGTCAGCGTCGTCGTGCTGCTCATCGTGTCCTCCATCTGCTGCGTCTGAACGTCCAGCGTCTCGAACTGGTGCTCGAACTTGTCCATCAGGGCGGAGATCTTCTCGAGGTTCATGGTCTTCAACGTCGCGTCCATCGACTTAACCACTCCGGCCATCGACTTGGTCACCTTGCCCATCGTCACGGCCGTCTGGACCCTGGCGGCCACCGCGTCCACCCGCGCGCTCATCCTCAAGAAATTCACCGCCTGGTTCTTCTGGCGAATCGCGTTCTCGGCGTGAATCCTCGCAACTTCCATATTGCCCTTCTGAATGGCCTTTTTAATCTTGGCCTTTTCGGCCTTTTCCTCCTTGTCGCATTTTTTGGCACTCCTGCCCAGTTCTTTGGCCGCGAACTTTAAGTTGAACAGGTGTTTCTCCATGTTGGACATGTTCGGACTGCTTCCGAGGGTCGGCGGCCACGGTAGAGGAGGAGGCCGGAGGAAGCAGAAAAACAGAGACCGCTCCCCGCCGCCGCTCCTTTGTTTTGGTCTCACTTCCTGTTTCTGCCGTCCTGGGCGCGGGCGGTGACGTCATCCCTCGGCGCCAGGGCGGGGCCCGCGGCGTAGCGGGTGCGGCCAGGAGACGCAAGGCGCGGCTCAAGGGACGCACGGCGCCAGGGGCGGGGTTTCCGGACATGGCCCGTTGAGACCAGGAGACTTTAGGGCCAGATCCTCCAGTTGGAGTACTTCCGCCTCGCCGACTAGGGCACTCGCCGTCTGTATCTAGTTCTCGCCAGTTGTTAAAGCACTGAAGCATTAGTAAATTCAGAAGTGCGTGTATGCACACTTTCTTACGCACGGACAGGCTGGGGGCTGGAGGTGTCCAGTTAAAGGCTGAAAATGAGGAACTTTCCCAAGGTCAGCAGACTTTCTCCACCTGCTCCTGCAACTTCCACCTTCTCAGGGGAAAGTGGATCGTTAATAATTAAAAGTACAAAACACAGAAAGTTGTGTCACTGACCTGCACCTCATTCTTTGGGGACAATCTGGCTGCAGCCTGAGACATCCTTTTACTGCAGTGGATGAAAATACCTTCCAGTCCATGGACTACTTCATCTATGCCATGGCTGAAGGTCAGCCAGTAGGTGAATTGCTAATAACGACCATCCAGAAATCTTTCTGAAGTTTAGTAATAAAAGACCCATCTTTTGCCGACATGATTCTATTTGATATTGTATAAATATCCAAGGAACTTCACTCACATTTAACTTTGACAGGCAAAGCTGTCATTTTACACAATGCAGGCAGATGATGGTGAAGTGCTGGGACCCATACCCACTGGCACATATCAAAACCATGTATCATACCCTTCCGAAGTGCAGGCTTGGAGGTGGCTGCAGCCGGTGCTGCGGCTTTTTTCTTTTAGTAAGAGTCCTTTGGTACAGCAACCACAACATAAAAAGGCCCAACCTGCCCTAAGGAGCTCAGCTGAAAATGGATTCTGAGAGTAACTGAGATAGTTTTAATCCAGAGGCTCACCACCCCTTTGGACCTCCTGTGATAGTTGGCCATGGTGGTGTCGGCACGTACATTTTCCTAAAACACAGCTCTGGTTACATCACTCTTGCTCCAACACCTGGGCAGAAAGGCATGTGTGGACACGGTCCCCACCCTCTTCTTTCTCTCCACACATAGGCAAGTCAGACTGAGCTTGAAGGCTGAACACCACTGTGTCACTTGTCAGTGTGGATGGGAAGGGGTGGTCACTTGTCAGCATGGATGAGGAGGGGTGGTCACTTCTCAGTATGGATGAGTCCTCTCTGTGGATACTGTCCCCGCTGTGTGGGCTTCCACCGCATACATCTCCTCCTGCTGAGATTCTATCCTCGCTTCACACTACTCCTCCAGAACCTTCTCCAGGAGCCCCTCCAGCTGCACTCGTCACTCCACACAGCATACACAGCAGACCTCCTGGCACAGGTCTGGGGACCTACAATATTATGAGCCACGTGGAGGCAGAGAACAGCCTTGTTCCTTTCCCCACTGTGGAACCTAGAACATGCTCTGCACACAGCAGACACTGAACCCAAGTGATGCTTTGCTTAGTTGAATTTGACTGAGAGGGGCTAGGATATTACCCTCATCAACAGCTTAGCTAAGATTTTCTTTTCCTAAAGAAGAACTCTTTCCTCACATGAGACGTTTCTAAAAGGTGGCTCAGATGGTAAGGAATCTCCTCGTAATATGGGAGACCAGGGTTTGATTCCTGGGTGGGGAAGATCCCCTGGAGACGGAAATGGCAACCCACTCCAGTATTCTTGCCTGGAGAATCCCATGGACAGAGGAGCTTGACAGTACAGTCCACAGGGTTGCAGAGAGTCAGACATGACTGAGCAACTAACGCTAACACAGCTGTGAATCACTTCACCTTTCTCACTGTACTTTTCTTTGGGGGGCATCTTTCTTCCAGAGTATTCTAAAACCAATTATGTAAATGGACATGTCTGAAAGGTATCACGTAAACACAACAGTGCAAAGCATGAGACCCTATGCACACTGCAGAGTTTCAAGTTAGATTAAGCAAAGTATGACTTTATAAACCTGTTCTGAAATCCAATTTTCTTTGATTTCTTTTCTCCCAAAATAGCTGTTTCCATGGCTACCTAATCACTTATTATTAGCACTTAGAGGAAGTGCATTTTCGGGGATAATGCAGCAGAGATTGTTTTTAATTTTCACAGTGGGCACCGGGGACCTCTTATGAAACAGAATCTCTGCTAATTTGCTCAGCTTGCTTGATACTCCAAAGACACTCATTTTCACCGAGAGGCCAACCCTTAAAGCTCATAATATGCTTATTCCCAGGCTGCTCCAGCTGGGTCCTCTGTCAGATGGTGCAGTGCCCACCCATTTTGAATCACTCTCAATTTCCCCTCCCTAGCTTCCAGCAACACGAATCTACTTTCTGTGTCTATGAGTTTGCCTGTTTGGGCATTTCATACAAATGGAGTCATAGGGCATGTAGCCCTCGTGCCAGGGCTCTTTCACTGAGCCTCATGTCTTCCAGGTTCACTCATGCTATAACATGCATCAGAACTTCATTCTATTTTATGGCTAAATAAGATCCCTGTGTGTGGCTGGACCAAGTCCGTTTATCCCTTCATCCTTTCATGCACACGTGGGTTGTTTGTGCTTTTGGATATTGTGGATGATGCTGCTGTGAACATTTGTGCACAGTTTTTGTGTGGACGTATGTTTTTAAATCTCTTGGGTGTACCCGGGAGAGAAACCGCTGGGTTCCTCCGTGTTTTAAGTTTCTGAGGAACTGTGGTGAGACCATTCTTGGATTCTTCACTGGAAGTTCAGCCCCCTGGGAAGCATCTCCTCCCTTCAAATATTCCCATGGTTTCTGCCATGGAAGAAATGACTTAGAATGAATCCCTTCTTAGCTGGCATCTGGGTTCAAAATACAAGACTGCTGAGCAGATAACATAGTGACGTGGAGTCACGCCAAGATGTCAGCAGATCTTTTCTCGAGAATTCAGAAGAGAAGGGAAAAGAAGACATGTCAGAACCCTGGACTCTGCCAGGGCGAAGCTCAGCTCCCCACCAACTCCACGCTGAGCCCTGGGCTCCTGATTTCAAACAGCCCTGACTTCATGCAAAGACACCCTCCCAGGAATTGAGCCTCCAAAGAGGAATAAGACACATTCTTCAAGCAGCTGGAAACCTGGGGGCTGGGCAGGCGGGCTTGAGTGTCCCGGTCCCAGGGCATTCCCAGCTGGATGCTGGGATGTCCTTTCTTCCATAAACCATGGTGATGGAAGCGGAAGCAGCTACTTTCCTTCAACATCTCATTTGGCAACATAAACACATTGGGCACCACGCATGCATCTAACGAGTGTTATGAAATGTTACTTGTTTTTGAAACCCCTTGGCCCCAGATGCAAAACCCGAGTGCAGAGGATAAACAAATCGTGATTAAGAGACAATGGTTGCTGATCCCACTTGAGTCCCATGCACATTAAAATGGATTAAGGAAGCCAAGCTGGGGATGTTAGGATTAACCCAGATAGTGATGTTCAGGGGGTTGTGGTGGGCAGAGTCCAGAGCAGGAGTCGTGGTGTTGATGTCTGACAAGCCTGTAGTCTTCACCTTGGGTCTCAGTCTCGCTCTCCCTAATTTGAAAGGACAGAACTGATGGAAATAGCAGATCGTGGCTGGGGTCCTCCCGGTTTTGGGAGTGCTGATCTCAGGCCCCTCAGGGGACCCCCTAAACCTCCGCTCCCACATGAAGACATGGTAGCAGGAGCTCAGCAAGGGCCCCCAGGTGCCAGGAATGCTCTGGGGTGTTTGGGTCTCTGTTTAGTCAATCCTACAACAACTGCACAAGAACACAATCTGTGACTTTATTCTCATGAAGCACCCTGCCCAAGCGAACATCTGGATCATGACTGCCTGCCAGCAAAGCTCAGGCTGCTTCTTTTTGTCATATGTGCCTTGCATATTCTATTTTAAAGTAAATCATTAGTTCTAACACTATGGTGATGGGATCTTTTCATAAGAAAGAGATATTCCTAATGGGACACTGAAGGGTGCTGAAGGCCCAGGAGACTTCACTCAAGAAATGCTGGAAATGGTGATCAGACATACCCCCATGAACCTCAGATGCAAACTTATATAGGTTTTAATGTTATCTTGAGCTGTGCTGGGAATTCCAGCTGCTGGCATTTTCTTAATATGACATTCCCATCTCTACAACATTTTGATTTAACATATAATTCCACTGTGGTTTTTAAGCGATGGTGACATGGCCTTAGAAAAGAGTGTGAGAAGGCTTCAGAAGGGAGATGAGGGCCCCTCTGGGTGGGGTGGCCCCCAGGACCCTCTCAGGTTGCATTTAGCTCCACCAGATCTGTACCTCACACCACACCCACACCCACATCTAAACCCCCCAGCTCTCTGGACTTCGCAATCTGGCTGTGGAATAAGTGAGACAGGAAAGCAGTCACAAATGTGAACCAGAGCCTGTGTCTATTTACAAGGTGATGTGGATTCAAGGCAAGTCTTGAAGGAACTGTTTAGCATGGCAGGAAAAGAGAAGTTTTAAGTACTGCTCTAGTTAATTAGCAAAGAGTCAGAGGCAACCGAGCATGCAAGACTAATTAACTACAGATCCCTATCAGTAAATAGACTTTCGCGTACATAAGGGAGGATCATTAACGCTGTTGGTGGTCATTCAGGGCACCTGGGGCAGGTCTGTGGGCACCTCTGGTTAACCTGGCCCTCCTGGACAGCCCCAGAGGCTCCTTGAATTGTGGTAGCTCGCCACCTGCCAGCGGCTGAGGGGGTGTGGCTGGCTCCCTGGCACAAGGGGGATGAGGTGAAGTAAGGTTCCACCAGCACCATCTGTCTCTCTGTCTTGGCCTCAAGGACTGCCTTCCTCCTGGGAGAATCCCCTCTCTTCCTACTCCTCCATCCTCTGCAGACTGAACATCCTCCTCTGTCTATACTTGCTCATGTTGTCCAAGCTCTACAGTCATCAGTGGGCAGGCACCGTCCACACCTGGGTCGCTTCCTCTCGTTTAACACTAGCTCCTATATCCAGCCACTTGCTCCATCTCTGTCTCTGCTCTGGTATCTCAGCTTGGCTTCTCCAAACTGGAGCCAGATGGCGTCCTGTCCTCCACTAATGACATCTCCCAGGTCTCTGTCTGAATAATAGCATCATGACACACCTGTGGTCACCCTGACCCCCTCTTTTCTCCACTTCTCTCATCTGATCTGTTGCCTGGCTCTGTCCCCATGGACCAAAGCTCACCTCTAAGCCTACCACCTGCCCTGAAGCACCCACAGATCTCTGTTGCCACCGTTCTACCCTCTGAGCAGCAGCCAGAATGACCTGACAGTCTGGGTCATCACATATCCAGGTGATGCCACTTGCTGCACGGGGTGGGAGAGCTGGACTCCAAGGGGCAGTGCAGTGGGGGTGCCCACCCCGGGCTGGGCCTTGTGGGCGACTCACTATTGGGCGCAGTCGATGAGCTGGTACTCGTTGGACCGCTCAAAGCAGGCCTTCACGCCTTCATCATCCCAGAGCTTCTTCACGTGATCGAAGAATTCCTGAAATTTGAAAAAGTTATGAATAAGAAAACATGTGCTATCCGCCTTCTGAAAGTTAAAAGGAAAAAGAAAATGCCAAAACCATCTGCAGGGTAGGTCGGCTCTGCACAGGGTGGAAGGCCTTATTCCTCAATCTACGTCAAACACTCTCATAGTCCCAGAGAGTTCCCAAAGTGGAAGCGACAAGTCCAAAATTAATGACATTCATCAACTATCCATACCACTAAGAATTTACAGTTCTTAAGACTCAGCGACTTGACTAGCAGAATGGCCACTTCAGCCATGAAAAAACACACTTGTTATAATGGCAAGGTCTGTTTTAGCTGCTTCCCTGGTGACTCAAATGGTAAAGAATCTGCCTGTAATGTAGGAGATCTGGATTCAATCCCTGGGTTGGGAGGTTCCACTAGAGAAGGAAATAGCAACCCACTCCAGTATTCTTGCCTGGAGAATTCCACGGACAGAGTAGCCTGGCGAGCTACAGTCCATGGGGTTGCAAAGAGTTGGACACGACTGAGTGACCAACACTTTCATTTTTAATTTTCTAGGTGAGAATGAAGCCATGATCATGAACAGACATGACTGACCAGGTGAGTTATGTTCTGCCCAGAAGCATTAGGTACATGAGAAAGAAACTTTTAAAATTATAATCTTTGGGGATAGTGATTTATTGTCTTCTGGTCTTTTAAGAAACTCTGAGGTAAGCATGAACCGGGAATTATCATTCAAGTCCATCCATTATGGCACCAGCAACCTCTGAAGCGGGAAGCTGGCCGCCTGGGGTAAAGATGACACTGTGAACCTGTATTTCCAAAATTACTCATTTTAAATGAGCAGCGCTATGGCAGCAAATGACTATACATTAGCAGCTAAATATAAAAGAAGTTATGTAAATTTTCAAGAAACTCTTCGTTAGATATTTATATCCCCTCCCACACCAGGAAGCACTGACTTCCACCTTCGATCTGCAAGGGAGGGTCTGGGGCAAACCCTCCAGGAAGCAGCTGAGGCCACGCTCCCTAAGAATTAGAACAGGTTCTTTGCAGAAAAAAAATAACAAACTGAGTTGGCACATTTTTTAGAGATTCTCAGTTCCATACAAGGGTGGATCCCAGTTCTGAGGGGCCTGACACTTATACAAGTTTTAGGTCCTCTAGGAAAAAGGAAACACAGAATTACAGGTAAAATTAGGTTTAGAACCTGGGAAGGGAAGTGGGGGCTCTGAGTGCAAGCATCACCAGATTCCAGTATGTCTCATCCTGACTCCTAATGTCAGGAACAATGTTTAAGCTTACACCATGAATCTTTGTGTCTATCGTGTCTGCCTGCCTGTCGGCATCAACAACAAATCCATACTGTCCACAGGGGACAGGAGTGGACAGCGTTCATGTGAGGGAGAGGAGCTGGACCCTCAGCTTTTATCCTGCCCTCTGAACTGACACTTCCTTCTGGAATCTTCCAGGGCTGCTCCCATCTCTCCAGAGAAGGGGTCTGTCTGTGGGCTTCCTTAAAAGCTTCTTTCTAAGAGCCAAACAAGAACACACACACACACACACACGTTTAAAGAGAAATGCTCTCTTGTGCTATCATTTGCCAGTCCTGGCAGGCAGTGATGCCACTGTCTCAGTGATGCTGGAATTTGAGAGCCGCCTTTCCCACACTGCAACCTCTCGTGCAGCAGTCCTGGAACAAAGTTCCTTCCTGTCTTTAACAAGGGTCAGGATTAAAAACAGGATTAATTAAAAAAAAAAACAAAGTATGGAAGAAGGGAACTAGGAGCAGTAAAGCAAGTGATGTGAAGCAGACTGAAGTAAGTGCCCAGAGCATAAGGCAAGGTCTACACATAAGCTCGGACCCATGTCCAGACAGGGTTTCTGAGCTTCTGTGCCATCAACTCAGTGATGTAAGTGAAGTTTTTCTTTAATAGTCTGAGAAGAAGCTTGGAGGCAGAGTCACAGAGGGGTGCTCGGTCCAAGGAACAAAATGCATGGTTCTTGGGGTGATGCTGACGACAGGAGAGAGGTAGGAACCTGGTTGCTGTGACCTTATAGCAGATGCCGTGATCTTACAGCAGACACTGTGACCTTATAGCAGATGCCGTGATCTTACAGCAGACGCCATGGATGACGCCAAGAAGACAGGGGCAACTTCAATCTGCTTCATCTTCCTCCTTGGGGAACAAGACCTTAGGCAAGACCAAGGCCAGGTGCCCAGGAGTCTCCACATTTACTATTTAAGGAGTTCTCAGACCTTTGTGGGAAATTCCAGGGTGGCTGTGTCTGTGACTTGTTTACCTTTTCATCAGGCAAAATGTCACACAGAAGCAGAGAGACTGCCTCCGAGCACTCACTACCCGTGGGCAGATTCCACACTCATTGTGTGGCCCGTCTCTTTATCTGTATCTCACTTCTTTTCTCCCACCTTTATTATTTTATAGCTGCTCTCTTACACCATTGTTTTATTTCAACGTTATTTCTAAAAGATAAAGGCTTAGAAATCATAGCCACAATGTGCGTGCGTGCTATGTTGACTCAGTTGTGTCCAACTCTTTGCGATCCTATGGACCATAGCCTACCAGGCTCCTCTGTCCGTGGATTCTCCAGGCAAGAATACTGGAACGGGTTGCCATGCCCTCCTTCAAGGGTATAGCCACAATACCACCACCTCAAATAAAAATATACAAACCAGTAAAGAAATGATTCTGTGACATCATGAACCACTGCAGCTTCTTGAGCTGCAAGCAAACATTTGTCCAGAGCCTGGCTAGAATCATCCTACATTTGCTAAGACAACTGGGAAGTAAATATGAGGAATAACTTTAGTATGCCTCCCTTAGCAACTAAAATGAACAATACTAAATAAAAATAATTTCAGTGTTGTGTGTGTCTCTAAAAAGAAAAGGGTGATTCACAGTGAAGTGTCACTTGTTTTTGACATCTGGGAGTTGAGAGAAACTGAGAGATAAGGAGAAAATTACTAAGTCATACTTCCTATTTTTTTCTGTATTACAGAAATGAGAATCACCTAGTGATCTTCACACATATTTAACAACTGAAATACATGGAGATTTATGTTAGTCTTATTCAAAGAAGTTTTAGTTGTGTTATAGAAAATAAAAATGATAATGATACCAAATTAAACCTAAATTAAGACTTTAAATTGTTACAGCATAATCTTGATGTTGAAATCAAAATTTAAACTAAAAATATTAAATACCCAACTACTCCATTTCCTAGCACAGCACTTGCCTTATGGTTCTGCTGTTTACACTTCTCTGTAGATATAAAGTGTACTCAAAGCTAGCTTGGAATTCTCAGGTGAGTAACATTTTTTTTTTTGCTTTTAAGTTCTTCATTACTGCTTTAAAATAGAAATAGATGTATGCCAACAAGAAATGTAAAAAAATCCTTGCATGATTTTTCTCCTAAAATAATACAATAAAATAACTTTTTGATTACACTGCCTCTTAAAATACATTTTTCATTTTGGAAATAAAAATCAAGTCAAAAATACTTCTTGTCTGGTGAGCTGAATGCGGTCCAGGGGTCTCAAGTGAGGCTGCTCCCACACTGCATTCCCTCTCCTGAGGCTGGTGGAAACCTTCGATGGGTGGAGTGAAAAATGTTATTCCTAGGATGACTTATGGAAAAGATTCCTCTTTAATTTTAGTGTCAGGAATAGTTTTTGCATCTCTCGGGCAATTGCTGTTTCAATTTTATTATTAATTTTTAATCCTCTGGTATCCTGTGACTCTTCTTCACTTACATCACTGAGTTGATGGCACAGAAGCTCAGAAACCCTGTCTGGGCATGGGTCCGAGCTTGTGTGTAGACCTTGCCTTATGCTCTGGGCACTTACTTCAGTCTGCTTCACATCACTTGCTTTCCTGCTCCTAGTTCCCTTCTGCCATACTGCGTTTTTTAAATTAATTTGTGTTATAACCTTGTGAGTGGCACCAAATCCTTTATGGAACTCGTTGAAGCAAGTGAAGGTGAAAGTTGCTCAGTTGTGTCCGACTCTTTTTGACGACTATACAGTCCATGGAATTCTCCTGGACTTTGGGAGTTCTTCCCAACCCAGGGGTGGAACCCAGGTCTCCTGTATTACAGGCAGATTCTTTACCAGCTGAGCCACAGGGAAGCCCACACTGAAGCAAAATAAATGATTAAAGGAACCGTTCATGGTAACGGAGTGGACAGTGATCATCACACCATCAAGTGGGCCTTAGAAACAGGCAGTTTGTTTCAGGTGAGTAGCCGTTTAAATGGAATTTTCTGAAGCTCAAATTTGAGTCTGATTCATCTAAAATGTACCTACTCAGTTTTACCCCTCAGAAAGCAGAGTGATCTAATAGGCTTCTGTCATTTCTCTTTTCAGGTATCTGGTGGATGTCAAGTTGAAAGTGCGTGTGGGATCTGTCATGCCTGGTTATTTATAATCTCTGTCCATCCTCAGGTCTAAGTGAATATAGGATACCTCAAATTCTACTTAGAAACAGCGTTCAGAAACCATGGTAAAGGGGACTTCCCTGATGGTTCAGTGGTTAAGAATCTGCCTTCCAATGCAGGAGATGCAGGTTCAAGTCCTTGTCGGGGAGTTAAGATCTCACATGCTGCGGGGCAACTAAGCCCATGCTCCACAACTAGAGAAAGCCCATGTGTTGCAATGAAGACCCAGAAAAAACCCAAACTATTAAAAATAATCAGGGGTCCCCAAGCTTGTGTGTTTCCCAGCATGAAACACAGCCTCTGTGGGCAAAAAACCACAGCAAGAAACCAAACATAAGGTGGGGTCACCTGGCCCCTCCTGGGGCCTCATGTGTCCCAGGCAAGGTTCTCAGGGTCTCCTGACCGAGGGCTCATTTCGACTCTCAAATGTCCCGCCGTGCAGGTGATGCAGCTCCCGTTCTACAGATGACAAAATGGGAAGGATCATGGATCCTTCACACTTGTCTGAGCCCCATGATGAGGTGTCTGCCTGCATCTGGAAGCAGCTCAGTGGGCTGGCCAGCTTCCTGTTTCCCCGCCTGTAGCAGCTTCTTGTGGCTGGAGACCACCGAGAGCAAACCCACGTTTACAATAAATACCACATTCGCCTTCCCCTGACCCCCCACCTTGGACAGCCTGCTTTATATGCCCTAAAATTCACCCATGTAGTTATCCAGTCACACACCCACCAACACAGCCAAGTCGCAGAGCCTCTCTGCCACCTCCACGCCACCTCCCCCATCCCCGCCCCAGTCTCAGACAACTGACAATCTACTTCAGTCTCTATAGTTTTGCCTTTTCTAGAAACTTCATGTAAGTGAAATCACATAGTCTTTCGGGTCTGGCTTCTTTTGCTTAGCCTGAGTTTTCTGGGATTCAACCATTTTGTTATTAGTAGCTTAAAAAAAAACTCATTTTATTACACTGTATGAATAAGATCACATTTTGTTTATTTACTCACCAGTGGATGCCACTGGGTTATTTCTGGGTTTTGACAGTTATGAGTAACACTGCAGGACTATCTGAGTACCAGGCTTTGTATGGACTTCCATTATCATCTCTTTTGGTTAATATCCTGGAGTGGAATTGCTGGGGTACATGGCAGGTGCACAATTAACGTTAAAATAACTGCTAAATTGTTTTCCAAAGCAGCCATTCCATTTACACTGTCAAGAGCAATATGTTAGGGGTTTGAGTTCCTCCAAGTCTCAAGTTCCCCAAAACCTTGGTTTTTGTCAGTTTAAAAAAAATTAATTATTCGAATGGGTGCATGCTGGCATCTGGCTGTGGCTTTAGTTTGCATCTCCCCAATGATCAGTGATGGTGGACATCTTTTCATGGGATGGTTGCCCACTTGCATGTCTTATTTTTGAAGTATCTGTTCAAATATTTTTCCCATTAAAAATTGAGTTGTATGTCTTATTACCGTTTTATTTTCTTTATGAGAGTAAAATATTCTTGGTCTTCTGAGTTTCCACATACATCTGAGAATGGGCCTGTCAGTTTCTAGAGAAAAGCTGCTGGTATCTTGGCTGGAATTCACTGTGTTTCTAGGCTACTTTGGGGAGAATGCTGTCTTAATAGTAATGAACTTTCTATCCATGAACATGGTATATCTGTTTATTTATGTCTTATTTTCTCTCAATAATGTTTCCTAGGTTTCAGTGTACCACACTTTCCACATTGTTAGATTTTTTGCCTAAGTAAATTTTTGGTGTTATTTTGAAGGTGTATTCTTTTTAAAAAATCATGTTTGGAATTTTTCATGGTTAGTACAAAGAAATACAGTGAATTTCTATATTTTATCCTGTATCCTACAACCTTGTTAATTTCATGTATGACTTCCAGAGGCTTTCACTTCCTTCCTGTGTAGCAGAGCACAGAATTATCCTTGTAGCTTTAGCCCCTTTTTCCCTGAAGCATGACTCACAAGGTTCGGGACAGAACCAGAACTCCCTGTGGTTCCAAAGTGCAGAGTGACTGAGCCAAAGGGGCCTTTGCTAACCACAGTGGCCAGGCTGCACACGGGGACTTCCTTGGTGGTCCAGTGGTTAAGAATCCTCCTTCCAAAGCAGAGGACATGGGTTCAACCCCTGGTTCAGGAACTCAGATCTCACATACTGCAGAGCAACTAAGCCTGCAAACCACAACTAAGACCTGATGTAGCCAAACAAAAAAAATGTCCAATAAGATTTTCTAAGGACTCTCTACCTTTTGTTTCAAATTATAGTCTCACAAAACTGATAGGTATAAAGTTTTAGTAATAAGATCCATGACCCACAGTACAGTTAAATAAATCTACCTCATTGTGATGAGAACATATAATTTTCCTTAAAGTATTCTTTCCCATAAAATTAATTTCTTAGCTTTTGATTTTTCTCATTCACAATACTCCCACTCTTATATTTGAGATTCTCTCTCTAAAATCCTAATTCTCGTGCACTTGAAGCATGCCAAAGAGACTCATGGGAGAAACTTATTTGTGTGGGAACAGAGCTAAAATAATTATGTATTTTCATTAGGGGTAAGACACTCAAAGAATCACGACTTTGGTCTTTACTTCAGACAGGCTCTGTCAAGTTGTCTCCCCAAAGTTCTCCATGGTGTCAACTTGATTATGCAATACCTGGAGGTATTATTATTCTTGGTCTCTTAGTCACTCTGAGTCCTGTCTGCTTTACGTGCTGAGAGGCAAAAAGGAAGAAGAAGGCCCACTTTGGGGGAAGAGATTAAATCAAACGTCTGTAAAAGGGTGTTTGCTGCATTCCCACAGAATTAGATACATATGTATTTGGGGAAACTTTAATGTAGGACATAATAGAAGAGCCTAACAAGGAATCCTAAGACAACATTTGATCGTGGATTCTAGTATCGGAGGGCCTGGGTTCCTGCCTGGTGGGGTGGGAGGGCTCCTTCGCTCTGGCCACTGTACCCTGTTCCCTGGGGACAGGGCAGTCCTTCTGGGCAGTGGCTGGGACACACAGCTGACAGGTGGAGGAAGTGGGTGAGGATGTGCCTGTGAGGGGTGGGGCAGGAGGGGGTGGTGAGAGAGTGGTGGGAAGATAAACCAGAAGGTGGGGGTGGCACAGGGAGGACAGACTTGGCGCGAGGTTGAGGACTGGCCTGTGAAGGGCTGCCAGAGGAAGGCTTGTGAGTCGGCTCCGGGCACCAGGACGGGACCTGAACTCCAGGGTGCAGATCTGGCAGCATCGTGACTAGGCCACCAGGTGCCAAAAGGCCCCAACAGGAGCACATGGCAGGGAACAGGAGGCCGTGCAGGCTTGAAGACACCCAGTGGTACAAGGCATCACCAGCTGCTGGGGAGGGGGCACGGGTTCTGAACATGGGGCAGGGGGTGTCCAGGTCACCGGCGTGAGGCTGGCTATGGTGGCAAGAATGGGCCCTGGGGACAGGAGCCCTGAGGGCAGTGCTGTTGGCCTGAGCTGCACCCCAGCTCCCAGACCGTGCAAGGCCCCAGACTCCTGACTTATAGCAGGGGAGGGGTGGGGCTGGCTGAACAGAACTGCAGCCACTTTCTAGAAACAAGGGCTGAACCTTCTTAGAACATGTGCAGCCCCATGAAAGGCGCCCGGGAGCCAAGCTCCCAAGTCTGCACTGGCGAGGATCCCCAGGGTCGTGGATATCAATACAATTTATAATGCATGTATACAAAGGACCATAGCAAACGAAGATGAACAGTGAGTGCATGCTCAGTCACTCAGTTGTGTCCAACTCTTCACGACGCCATGGACTGTAGCCCGCCAGGCTGTTCTGTCTTGCAGACTGCCAGGGGGTGGGGAGGAGGATGGGGAGCAGGCTGGGGGTGGGGCCCAGGATCCCCAGTTACTAAGAGGGCTCTTTGTAATTAACTAAGCGACACGTGTACCAGGCACCCACAACAGGCTGAGGATGTCCTCAGTAGGACCATGCAGCCTCCTCGAGAGGAAACAGCAGCTATGAGGAAACACGACACCCTTGGCGCATTTCTGGAGGGATTAGGGGACTCATGTTTCCACAAAATAACAGATCTCAAAGGCGCTGCTGATCTCTGCAATTTTGCAGCAGCTGAGAATCTGGCATCTGACACAAAAGGGAAAGAAAACTGTCCAGAGAACCAGAGACCTTGACATTCTGCACTCGTGAATTTGCCAGAGATCATCTTTAAGATTTCTTTCAGTTCTGGGACTCTCTGATTCTGAGTTTTGTATTTTCCCTCTTTCTATTTTTAATGGAGCCATCTTATTGACCTTTAATGCACATACCATACAGTTGACCCATTTACAGTGTACAAATCTGGTTTTTAGTTTATTTGTGGAGTTGTGCACCCATCACCATGATCACCTTTAGAAGACGTCTATCACTGGTAAAGAATCCATCTGCCAGTGCAGAAGACTTAAGAGATGCAGGTTTGATCCCTGGGTTGGGAAGATCCCCTGGATAAATAAAGGGCAACCCACTCCAGTATTCTTGCCTGGAGGATTCCATGGAGAGAAGAGCCTGACAGGCTACAGTCCATGGGGTTGCAAAGAGTCAGAACACAACTGAGCACACACACACATCACCTCAAAGAAACCCCGTACCCAGGAGCAGTCACTCCTCATTCTCACTCCCTCTGCCCCTGAACCATGAGTCCACCTTCTGTCTCCACCGACCTGCCTATTCTGGACATTTCACACAAATGGACTTCATACACTATGTGGCTTTTTGTTAGGCTTGTTTCATTTAACAAGTTTTTAAGGCTGTAACATGGGTCAGTGCTTCATTCTGCTTTTGACAAAATAAGATCCCACCGTGTGGACAGACCACATGTGTTCATCCACTCATCCTTTGATGGACATTCGGTTGCTGCACTGTTTGGCTGTTGTGAACAGTGCTGCTATGAACGTTACTGTACAAATATTTGTGGAAATGTGTGTTTTTAACTCTCTTGGGTCTATACCTAGGAGAAGGCCTCCTTTCCCAAGAGAAACATTTAGAACCATTTTACAAGAGTTATTGAGTTGGAACTTTTGATTCATCGTGCTCAATTAATCTCAGTAGCTCAATAGCTATATTAAACATTTATTCATTGGAAACATTGATGCTGAAGCTCCAACACTTTGGTCACTTGATGTGAAGAGCTGACTCACTGGAGAAGACCCTCATGCTGGGAAAGACTGAATGCAGGAGGAGAAGAGGGTGGCAGAGGATGAGATGGTTGGATGGCATCACCAACTCAAAGAACATGAATGTGAGCACACTCCAGGAGATAGTGAAGGACAAGGAAGCCTGATGTGTTGCAGTCCATAGGGTCACAGAGAGTCAGACATGCCTTAGCAACTGAAAGACAACAACAACCTTAATGGAGTTGAGCATGAGGCCTGTGTAACAAAGTTTTCACTCTCATCCAGCTCTTGAACGTGATTCTGATTTAAACTTGAACACAGATGGTTGTTGTTCAGTTGCTTAGTCATGCTTGACTCTTTTCGACCCCATAGATTGCAGCTTCCCTGTCCTTTCCTGTTCTTCACCACCTCCTGGAGTTTGTTCAAACTCATGTCCATTGAGTCAGTGATACTATCCAAACATGTTGTCCTCTGTCGTCCCCTTTTCCTCTTGCCCTCAATCTTTTTCGGCATCAGGGTCTTTCCAATGAGCTGGCTCTTTGCATCAGGTGGACAAATTATGGGAGCTTCAGCTTCAGCATCAGTCCTTCCAATAAATATTCAGGACTGATTTCTTTTAGGATTGACTGGTTTGATCTCCTTGCAGTCCAAGGGGTCCTTGAGAGTCTTCTCCAAAACTACAGTTCAAAAGCATCAATTCTTTAGCATTCAGCCTTCTTTATGGTCCAACTCTCACATCCGTACACGACTACTGGAAAAACCAGAGCTTTGACTCCATGGACCTTTGTTGGTAAAGTGATGTCTCTGCTTTTTAATATGCTGTCTAGGTTTGTCATAGCTTTTCTTCCAAAGAGCAAGCATCTTTTAATTTTGTGGCTGCAGTCACTGTCTGCAGTGATTTGGGGCCCAAGAAAATAAAACCTGTCACTGTTTCCATTGTTTCCCTGTTTTTTCTTCTTTTATTGGCCACACCTTGCAGCACATGGGATTTTAGTTCCCCCACCAGGGATTGTACCTGCATCCCCTGCAGTGGAAGCATGGAGTCATAACCACCGGAACACCAGGGAAGTCCCATAAACATTTAAAATTCTGATCAAGTCCAATGTGTTTATTTTTTCTTTTGTTGCTTGAGTTTCTGGTGTCACATCTAAGAAATCACTATCAAACCCAAAGTCATGAAGACGTATGCCTATATTTTCTTCTAAGCATTTGATGGTTTTAACTCTTAGATTTAGGCCATTGGTCCATTTTGCGTTAACTTCTGTGTGTGGTGTGAGGTTATGCATATTGTAGGGTTAGTTCAATCTAGGTTATTTCTCACATTCACATGAATTTTTGTTGGAAAATGACATATTTCAATACTATAACAAGTTCTTACTAAGTCATATTAAAAATTTTTGTCCTGTTCTCTCTCCCACAGAGAAGGAAATGGCAACCCACTCCAGTATTCTTGTGTGGAAAATCCCATGGATGGAGGAGCTTGGCAGGCTACAGTCCATGGGATCGCAAAGAGTTGAACACGACTGAGCAACTTTCACATTCATTTCCCACAAATGAACTCTCAAGAACCTTGCATGGAATGTTCACTGTGATAATAGTCTGTCAAAGATATTGTAAAACAAGGATGACCTTCTCCCTCAAAATCTGTCATCACAGCCAAAGTATTTCCTGAGGGCCAACAATCAACCAAGCATTCACCAAATATTTACTGAGTTCCATTTCTGTGCCAGGTTCTGTGTTGGGGGCTGGGAGACCGCGGTGAGTGTGGAGGTGGCCCTGTCCTCAAGGAGCTTGAAACTATGTGGATTATATCCCCAGAACCCAGTGAGGAGCTGAGGACAGGGACCACCAGAATGAGTCATGACTCCTGGTGCCAAGAAGTTAATACAAAATGACTCAGACACCGAATAACTAGGTAACAATGAAGGGCAGTAAGTACTGGGTATAATACAGTGACCGAAGCTAGAGCCACAGGGAAGTGAAAGCTGCAGGAGTTCAGGAAAGGGAGAGATTATCCATTTCAGAGCAGACTGGAGAGGCCTCCAAAGGAGGTGGAATTAAACTCAAAGAACGTGCAGGACCTGAGCGACGAAGGTGGTAACAGTCAGGAGCCTAGAAGAAGGTGGCTTCACTGACTGGGTGGGAAACCCAAAACCAGGGAGCCACCAAGTCTTGCTGGCACCTGCAAGCTAACCTGGCTGCTCTCTAACGACGACGTCTTATCTAAGTGGGTCATGTGCTCTATACATGCGTCTGCCATCATCCCCAACAAGAAAATCTAGTCGCTGATTTTCTTGCATGGGGGAGGGGGATACTACATGAGGGGGGGGATATTACACAGGGAGGGGTATTACATGAGGGAAGGGATACTACTTGAGGGAGGGGATACAATATGGGGGCGGCACCTTATTTAGATTGTGTGGTGTTCGTTATAGGCTTCTGATTTCTTTTTTTTTTTCTGAAAGCTGTTAAAATGTTTTACCAAGAAAAACACCCAGGAGAAAATTCAGCTCATTTGTTTCAAACAAACAAGCATGATCTCTTGATAATCAGCCTTCTGCTGGGAAGCACTTCAGGTCCCTCATGGCTCCTCTGGGAACCCCCCCTCGCCTGGGTGTCTACGGCTCTGCTATGGCTACAGAAAAACACCTTGCTGGCCCTGTTCGCTCTCCTGGAAACCCTTGTTAGGGTCCCAGGCATGGCTACTGGGTCCAGCCAGCCTCTGACCTGAGCTGCCTTTCCCAGCACTAAAGGGACACAGGACCCTTTCCCTCAGGGCACCTTGCTCTGTGCATCCTGAGTGGTCCTTCCCTTCCTTTGATGAAGCATGGAAACAGCTTTGATAGAAAAACCAACAGTCTTCAAACCACAGAGTTGGACATGATAATAAATGCCCAGGGGTCTCATAGATCAAGGCCAAACAGGCTCACCCACCCTCACATGCCCCCCGACCCACATGGAGTTGAGGATTCACCCCCACAGGCCCTGCCCCCCGCCCTGTGTAGAGCGAGGATTCACCCAGAGTCAGGAATCCTGAATCATCTGCACGAGGATGCAGAGAATCCAGCTGGTAAACATCCCCCTCCAGGGACTCAGTGATGTCACAGCGGGAATCAGAGCCATGACAACTGTCCTGGAGGCCTCTCCTGTCCCGGGCAGGGGGGTGAGGGTCCAGGGTGGGTGGGCCTCTCTCCGCCCCGATCTCACACTCCACTCAGTGATTCTAGTCACACCATTAGAAACCATTCCCCACGACCTTGAACATATGTGGCATCTCACTATATTTTAGAAAAGAACACCTTTCCTGGGCCCTTTTCCATCTCTAGTAAACTGAAACCTTGAACTTGTTTTCCTGGAATTTTCATGTTCGCATCAGTGACTTGAGCCCTTCTATCTTTCTTACTTATTTTCCATTCAAGTTGAAAGTGAAAAATAAAAGTGTTAGTGTGTCTTGACTCTTTGCAACCCCACAGACTGTAGCCCACCAAGCTCCTGTGTCCATGGGATTTCCCAAGAAAGAATACTGGAATGGGTAGCCATTCCCGGCATCAGGGGATCTTCCTGACTCAGGAATCAAAACTGGGTCTCCGCACCGCAGGCAGATTCTTTATCACTGAGCCACCAGGGAAGCCCTGATGTACAAGCCACTTGTGTCCCCATAGGTCTGGCAAGGGTGGGAGCAGAAGGACAGGCCAAGGAGGCTCAGGCCACCCTGCCCAGGGCGGGACCACCCACTCAAGGGGGCGCAGGTGTCTTAATGGAAGAGGCGTCAAGCCCTCATGATGACCAAGCCTTCATATTTACTACACATTCTGTCTTCAAGCAAAAATGCTGTTGCTGACTTTGAATGAATTAAGACCTATCCTGAATTGTAAATGTAAAAATATCTACAGGAAAGTGCAGTTATCACTGTGATGGTGAAGTATAGCTACATTTATGGCCAGCAGCCCCCATACCCTGAGATTAGGAAGCACTGCAAGTCCACTGCCACAGCTAGGCCCACCCGGGGCTGAGAACCACACAGGAGCCCATCCCTACCTGAGGGCTCAGCAGAAACCTCAGGGAGCTTTTCAAACACACAGATTCCTCGGACCTTCCCCAGAGAGTTTCTACTCAAAGTCTCTGAGGGCAGGCAGAGGGATCTTGCTTTAAAAGCTCCCTAGATGATCCTGAGATGCCGATCTGGGAATAATGCCTAGACCTCCGGGCCGCCAAGTTCTCAGGCTGCTTCAGAGCTTGAAGGCTTGATTATGGGGTCGGCTCAGGGTTTGATCAGAGTTATTAACTGGGGCAGCAGGAGATAAAAAGAGAAGTCTGTGGAAGACAGTGGGACCAGGGGCCCCAACCACCCTCTCTGTCTTTCCTGTTGAAGAGCTGGCCCTGCGCATGGGCCCACGAGCCCACTGAGCTTGCCAAGTACACACAAGAACATCACCACATAAAAACTGACTGAGGCACGTCATCACCAACACAGGAAACCACCCATTCAGGTTGAGCATTTGTTAATGAAGCTGCCCAATGACGCTGAGGTCTTCTATATATATAAGCATATTCATACTTAGGCTTCCCTTGTGGTTCAGACGATGGTAAAGAATCTGCCTGCAATGCAGGGACCCGACTTCAATCCCTGGGTCAGGAGGATCCCCTGGAGAAGGGAATAGCTACCCACTTCAGTATTCTTGCCTGGAGAATTCCATGGACAGAGGAGCCTGGTGGGCTACAGTCTATAGGGTTGCAAAGAGTTGGACATGACTTAAGCGGCTTAGCATGCACAGAGAGACAATTTTAGACTAGGATTTGGTGAAATCCTAGGATCTCTTGATCTGTAGCTTTTCATGCGTGCTGGTCTCATCTTTCTACTTTTTAGACCATGAGCCTGAGAACAGGGATTATTTTAGAAATCTCAACTCCACTCCCTGAGCCCTTAATCAGATGCCCCAAGCACAGCTGGGGCTCCACAAACACAGCCTGAATAATTTCATTAGCTTGCAAAAAGGTACAGGGGATGCAAAAAGGTGAGCTGAATTAATGAATTATAAAATGATGCTCATAAAATACAAAAGATTTAAATGGAGATGTGTGAGGACCATCAGGACCATACAATCCTGAGTCAGGTGTGAAAGTACCATTACTTCCCATTCAGATGGGACCCCAAATTGGATTCATTTCCATTGGCGGTTCTAGGGCTCAAGGGGTGGAGACATCAACTGAGTTTCCCTTCCTTCCCCTCCCTTCTCCCTCCTGCATTTCAGTTACTGGGGGTCTCTGAGTCGTGCAGCCCCTGCTCTGTTTCAGGACCTTGGATTCTGAGCTGACCAGGCACGCAAGGCAGCTGGGATTGGCCTCCTCCGCCTGGTTTCCGGGGCGGATGCTCCTGACACCTCATCCTGCTCTCCCCAGGTATAGAGCAGCATGGGAGGGTCACAGCCCCCTCTTCCCTCTCCTTTTCAGAACAGGGAACAGTCATTTTCTTGCACTTTAATCATTTTTTCCCTTGAGAAACGAATTCAAATGTCTTTCACTTGCCAACAGAGTGGGTGGGAGGTGGGTGGAAATCTTTCAAGATTCAATAACAGCTCAACACAGGGCTCAGCCTGAGGAGCAGGCACTGTAACCCCTTCGGGGCTGACACTCCTGATATTTTGCTGGAGGGGGACTCACTCCGGGTCTCTGGTCAGAACCACCCCTTATGGCCTTATATATGATGACGTGGATCCAATTCAAGAAAGACATGTGGCAAGAAAACCAAGACAAAACAGAAACAATGCAATTGACTCCCTTTACCTAAGATGATGAATTGTATGCTTGAGACAGAAAAAGAAAACCCTTGGAAAGTCTGGGTGAGGAACTCCTTGGGACCAAGGTGCTCCATGGGTCCTCACTGGTTGGTGCTGGGCTGGGGTGGAAGCACCTGGGCACCCAAGCTGGCACCTCTAAGCACAGCCCAGCACCCTGTTTCCTCAGATTGTCAGAGTGCTAACATGTACCATTGCTATGTGTTCTACCTGTTGGGTGGCTCCAGGCACACAGATTTGCCCTGGAGCAGCCCAGCCCCCTACCTGCCCCAGGATGCCTCCTCCCCGCCCCCTCCACTCCCAGCACCTGGGCGGAGCTTCCCAGGGATGAAGCCAGGGACGCCCACAGAAGCCAGGTCTACCTACCCAAGCTCTCCTCTCAGACAGTAAAGAATCTGCCTGCAATGCAGGAGACCTGGGTTCAATCCCTGGGTTGGGAAGATGCCCTGGAGAAGAGAAGGGCACCCCACTCCAGTAGTCTTGCCTGGAGAATCCCGTGGACAGAGGAGCCTGGTGGCTACAGTTGATGGGATCACAAAGAGTCAGACACGACTGAGCGACTGAGCACACACTTTCCTTCTAGATTTGATCTCCAAATCCCACTGGGGCAAAAAGAATGATCTGGAAGCCTTTGGTGAACTGAAGCTGGGAAAGAAAGATCTCCTTTCAAATGGCTGATAAGGGACAATAAGTAAGCACGGGACAGACAGAAAGTATGAATCACAGCAATTTCAGACTCTGGAGAGACTAACGATGCTACAATATCTGGAACTTTCTCTCTGCAAACACCATGTGCTCACTGTCTTCTGGGCCCCAGTTTTAAATAGTAGCGACTGAGTAATGCTTCTTGCTCATCCCCTTTTCCACACTCGAATTCTCTGCACACTGTGAGTCATTCACTTTCTCCCACGTCTCTGACTCCCTCCTGGACAGACACTCAGCCCCGCTCACTCTCACAATCCAACTGAACAGCACAGTGAGTTCCTTTAAGGCTCAGGAACTGGGAACTGGCTTTTCTCCCCACTGAGCTGAAAAGGAATCCCCCCCAACCATGTATCCTATTCAGATTCATAACACAGCCTTTTCTAAACACACACAGACCAGAGCCAATTTTGTGGCTCACAAGTACAACGCTAATTTGTATGTTTTCAGTGAATTACTCAATGCCCTAAAAAAGCGCATGCATAAGTGACAATGAAAAGAACAAAGTCGCACAATCTGCCTCTGCTCAAGCGATCCAGACGGCGTGGCTCTTCCTTGGCAGTGATGTCCAGAAGGACACGCGTACACACAACAGTGTGGGGCGTGCAGCGCTTTCCATCACAACAAGTGTGGAAAGGCAGGTCTCACAGGTAAACCAGGCCTGGCTGCTGGCAATCCACCTACAGACATGGACAAGGGCCATGTGGATGACTGTCCCTGAGACAGGCGACGGTGGACAACACGGGAGACAGAGAGGCTGGGAGATGGTCAGGGCCATGCCAAGCGGTGGACATGTCCCCCACCGCCCAACTTGCAGACAGAGAAGTGCGGCGGAGGAGGCTCTATAAGAGAAGTAGCTCTGGTCAGCGCTGGGAGGGTGGACGGGGCGGTGCCTACTCGTCAAAGAGGACACACACTGCCAGGGCCAGGCCAGGCCCCCTCCTCAGGGACTGTCCCTCCCCACCAGCCTGGCCTCTGACAGCCACGTGGACATCAGGGTTGCAGCGTGGGCTCGGGGAGGCCCAGTGAACAGCCAAGTGGCCTGCACCTGCCACAGCACCACCATGCAGGCTGGCAGAGAAGAAACCTCTGTTTCCTCTGCCCCAGCCTCTGGTCCAGCCCCAACTGTCTGCTGTGGCAGCCACGGTGATGGGGTCCTTGGGCACCTGGCATGTGGCTTCTCAACTTGATATGTCTGGATGTGTGCAGTGCACAACAGATTTTGAAGACTAAGAAAAAAGATGATATATCTCATAAATAGCTTCTGCAGATCGTATGTTACAGGAATACGTGGGGTAAATCATTTTAAGTAAAATATATTGTTAAACTTCACTTGTTTCTTTTCATTTTGTAAAAACGTGGCTACTTGGGGTAAAATTACACATGTGGTTTGCATCTGTGGCTCTTAGTACACCTTTACTTCCGGTGTGTGGTCAGTGTGGCATGGAGGACATGCTGACTGAGTTAGGGCTGGCCATGGTCTCACATGGTGACGCAGCCACTCTGAAATCAGCAGAGTGTTTTGGCTTTGCAGACACATAACAAACATTTGATTAAAAAACGCTTCTCTTCTGCATAGCTAATCGGGAGTACAGAGGACAGCAAATGTGGAGCCCAGCTTTCTGCATATATTGACTCAACTCAATCTGCACAGAGTTCAGGGAGGAGGGAGCGCTGTTATGCTCATTCTAGAGACGGACACACTGAGGCACAGGGAGTGTGGCTGCCGGGAAGGGGTGGGCGGCCTCCAGCTCAGGAAAGTTGAAAGTTTAAAATACTTTCAAAATCACCTGGCTTATTATATTCATAATAAAAAAGGAATGGGACAGCATCAGCCTCTGGAATTAGTGTCCCATTAACCACTAGAGTGACTCCCAGGATGTGACATGGAGCTCCTGGAAGGACAGTTACTCCAGTATGCAGGGATTTATCTCCCACCATGTCTCCTGCGCACTCGGAGCCTGTCTTCACGAGGAAGAACCTCAACCATGTTGTGCCAGTGAATCTCAGCATCATCCTCTATCACAAGAAATGCAAGTCCCAGTAAAATCCTCAAGGTTCAGGATTTTTTTTATCAGGCAATTTACTCACATGACCCCTTTGAGATAATCTCGTAAACTTCCCTCTGAAAGGGAGCAGGGCACAAAGAATACAGGCTAATAAATTAGAAAATTTATTATCTTCTAATTATAAATATGCTTGTCCTTGGAAGAAAAGCTATGACCAACCTAGACAGCATATTAAAAAGCAGAGACATTACTTTGCCAACAAAGGTCCATCTAGTCAAAGCTATGGCTTTTCCAGTAGTCATGTATGGATGTGAGAGTTGGACTATAAAGAAAGCTGAGCGCCAAAGAATCGATGTTTTGGAACTGTGGTGTTGGAGAAGACTCTTGAGAGTTCCTTGGACTGCAAGGTGATCCAGCTAGTCCATCCTAAAGGAAATCAGCCCTGAATATTCATTGGAAGGACTGATGCTGAAGCTGAAACGCCAATACTTTGGCCACCTGATTCGAAGAACTGACTCACTGGAAAAGAACCTGATACTGGGAAAGATTGAATGCAGGAGGAGAAGGGGAAAACAGAGGATGAGATGGTTGGATGGCATCGCCAACTCGATGGACACGAGTTTGAGCAAGCTCTGGGAGTTGGTGATGGATAGGGAAACCTGGTGTGCTGTAGTCCATGGGGTCGCAAAGAGTAAGACATGACTGAGCGACTGAACTGAACTGAACTGAAATTAGAAAACTCCAATTTCTCTTTACTGTGGACTGCAGGTGGCCAGAACTGGAGGGTGACGCAGGTCATCACTGGTCCTTACAGAGTCCTCTTTTGCTTTGCTATGTGTTTGTCTATAACACAGTGAAAACACTGGACCCCTTCTGTCCCCCACACCAGAACATTCCACGTCTCTCTCTCTTCCTCTCTGTTGCTCCGAACACTGCGATGCTCATTCTCTTCTCTTTTACAGAAATTGTCACAAATATATTGTGTTGGTCAAAAAGTTCTTGGGTTTAAACGAAATTTTTGGCCAACCCAGTATGTGTGCTGAAACAGCACAGTCCTTACTTCTGTTTGTTTCTGAAAGTCATAGAACGTGTTGTTCTTTACATAAACTTCCATCATTTCAGTTGGTTCAGCATCAACACACGGAAACCCATCCATGTCGAGGGGCACATGGAGTCCACTGATGCTGCACCCGTCTCTCACGGGTCCCTGCAGGGCTGAGTCCATGTCCTACGGGTGGGCATTTGGGCTGTTCCAGCCTTCAGTCCTAACAACTGGGCCACTATGTTTCCTGTTAAACGTTCCTAACGACAACACTAATTTTATTAATTAAAACAAATAATCTTGAAATCCACTGTAATCTCTGCCCGTCTGGCAGTAGCCAGAAATCTCCTAGGTGTTCCTCAAAAATGGCAGCATGAAGAAAAAAAGATCTGGTACTTGGATGAGTCTATTGTGTGCAGCTCAGAATCTCCTTCTTGTTATTATCAAATACATCTTTTCAGTCCTTGGTGGTATACAAGGACACGGTTTATCTTCAAAGAACTTAGTAATTTGTTCATTATGTAAAATGATGTTTTTTTTTAAGAATAATGCAATTAGCCAAGAACATGTCTACAACTGTTCTTTTCTCTCTTTTTTTTTTTTTGACGCAATATGATGTTTAATTTCCCACAAAATGCTGTATTTCTTCCACTCTGGATGTACTACAGTTTTAATAATAGATTCTGGGGGGTGAGGGGGTGTATGGGAGGAGAATGCTGTCACATTAAATGTGCGTATCTATTATAAGACACATGGCAGTTTCAGAAATTCCACACTTTAAAGGTGCAGAGCGATAAAGCTCTCTCAGCCCTGGATTGGTCTCCCTGGCTTGGGTGATGCAAAGGACCCTTCAGAGCTGCTCAGAGCTGCACTCAACGGTCAGGCATTTCTGAGTCCAGTTTCTTATGCACAAGTCAAGAGACGCTTTATCTGCAGTGGACATGGATGTGATGTTGAAAAGATGCCTATAAGAGGAAATGTTGATAATGAGAAAGAAAACATATTTTCCCTATGCGTAAATCTTAATTTGAAGCAACCATAAAAAGCCCTGAGAAGTTTTAGTCATTCACTGGTTGATATTTAAAATGAAACTTGTAGGGGACTTTCCTGGTGGTCCAGACGTGTCTGGGACTCTGAGCTCTAAATGCAGGGGGCCCGGGTTTGATCCCTGGTCAGGGAGCTAGATCCCACATGCACGACTAAGAGCAGGAGGAGCCAAATAAATAAATAAATAAAAGTATAAAAAAATAAAATGGAACTTGTAGACTATTAATCCTGTGGTCTCAGGCTCTGAGTTGATTAAAAGGAAAGACACTTGGGAGTAACACCTGTCATCAGTTGCTTAGGCCTGGGGGTGACCGCGTCTTCTGGGCCAGGAGAGAGGGTTGGCAAAAATATATACGTCAAGCTGGATTTCCAGCACATTTTTATTGTAACTAAAGTTCCTTTCTGGTTCTCACATTTGTACTTGGTCAACGGTAATAACCATAATGATTCATGGCTCTTCCGGTCTTTAAATTCCCAAGCTTTCTCACCGGATGCAACTCATTCTCAAGTAATGCCATGAGACTGATACTACTGTCCCCATTTTACAGATGGGAAAATTCAAAAGCAAGCTGGCTAAAAGGCTGTGTCCGGCCAAGAACTGGCTCGAGTCCATCAGATCTGGGTTCATTCTGCTGCACCCCAATTCACTGGGGCTGGCTGGAATAATCCTAAAAACTGTTTGGAGAGAGGCCCCATCCTTCTGTTTATGGCTGCACTATATTATTTTCAAGGGCCAAAGAGGTACCCATGGCACTGAATTTTTTTTTGAAGACCTTAAAATATTTAAAGTTCCAGAGTTAGCACATCTTAAATTTGACAAAATAAGTATCCTTTCTAAACTATCAGAGACATAATAAAAACTTTTTATACATTTTCTCTGAAAGATGGCTTTGTGTAATAGGATTCAAACACATCCTAATAGCCCGTAAGGATAAATACCTGGAAAGAAGCGCACAGATGTGACAACACAAGAATGCCTCTACTTAAGGGACTGGATTCAAGACCCGACAGAGTAATGCCAGATATCACAGTATGAAAAGAAGCTACAAAAATTTTAAACAGAAACTTACCACAGAGATATTTTTATACTACATCCAGGCAATGTAACACAGACCCTGGGGAAGAGTGTAAACCAAAAGCTGGGAAGAGGCCCTAATGGGGTGATGTCCCATTCTAATGGCCTATTTAGTTCAACAACAACAGGCTATTAGAGGTGTCTTTGACCAGCTCAGGAAGCTGCATAACACTTCTTCAAGGGAGTGGAAAAATAATCCCTCGTTGATATTTTTCATCTTGATTAATTAATTGACTGCACAGGTAAATGTCTGCAAATATGATGCAATGGGACGAACAAACCTGCAAGTATGTCCCATGAAAGTGGCCAACTTGCAGCAAGAGTCTGATGGATAAACTGTTCTTTGGGGCAGATTTGCGTCCTGGTCACTGGGATGTTCCTGTTTCCAGGCCACCCTACCCTTCATCTAAGAGGCCTCTGGGAAATTCTACTTGAATGGGTGAATGACTCAGTAATTCTCAAAAGTTTCATTTTCAATCACTTGCATTTTTGCTCCTAAGAGAAAGGAGTGCCCGCCAGAGCTGACTGTCTCCGGCATGCTGGAGGTTGACCACAGTGACTCCAAAGACCACCCTGCTCTTCTGGGAAACTTCCTCTTGCCAGGCTGTTTCAAGGGGCTGCACCCGGCCTGATTACGTCTCTCCGCCCACAGCTGGAACCAGGCTGACCCAGCGATGGGGTTGGACCGGCGATTCTGGGGCCCAGGAAGGCCACATGGCAGGCTTTGGAGTCAGGCCACTGGGCTCCAGTCCTGAACTCTTAACTCTGGAGCAGTCAGTCGCCTCCTCTGAGCTCCCATCCCTGACAAGGGCTGGGAGGATAACACAGACGTTGTGATCACTGGATTCAGGACATGGTCTGAAGCCTTCGGGAGCTGAGGCCTTGTTTTCACTGGTATCAAGCCAGCAGACTGACACCACCAAAACAAGATGAAAATCAAGGAAGAGAAAATTTTTTCTGATAGACTCTTATGTATTTTAACATCCTATTTTTGTTTTTCTTTACATTTTTACTATAAACTATAAATTTATCCCAGATCAAAATATTTTCTGCAGAATATAGTATTTTTGACTCTGCCCAGGGCTTCCCTGGTGGTTCAGATGGTAAAGCATCTGCCGCAATGCAGGAGACTCAGGTTCGATCCCTGGGTAGGGAAGGTCCTCTGGAGGAGGACTTGTGATAAACATCCACTTAGGAGACGGGTGATGACGAGAGTCCTAACTGACCTGACTGCTCTCAGATTGCATACTAAGTCTCACTTATCCACCGGCCCTTAGAAATGCTAGCAAAACGCACCTTTAAGGGAGTTAATACAATACCCACATTTTGGGAAGAAAATACCAAACAAACCAATTAATACTCCAGTTTAATTCATCACTGATTGTCTATGGGCTTCCCAGGTGGCACTAGAGGTAAAGAACCTGTTTGCCAATGCAGGAATCAGAAGAGACGCAGGTTTGATCCCTGGGTCGGGAAGATCCCCTAAAGAAGGTCATGGCAACCCACTCCAGTATTCTTGCCTGGAGAATCTCATGGCCAGAGGAGCCTGGCGGACTACAGTCCATGGGGTTGCAAAGAGTCAGACACGACTAAGCAACTTAGCACACTAATTGTCTGGTATTGTGCTAAGAGTTTTGGTGGAGCAATCACAGTATTGTTCCACTTTGTAAGTGATCACATAGTGCATGTTCTGTCATGCCCACCACCTGGCCTGTCTCCTACCACTTCCTGTGCAGACTGGCTAGGTGCACAGACAGGGGGTCAGCCAGTGAAGAGGTCGGGGCTATGTGGATGGGTGCTCATGAGCAAAGCACTGTGAACAGGCAGTGGCCAGTGAGCTGTCCATTCCAGACTGCCCGGTGTCTCCATCTCAGCTGTTCCAGGTGCCTCCGAGATGGTCCCCCCACTTCACCTCTCCTTTCCTAGAACCTGTTCCACCCACAGCCAGAGTGACAGTGATGCAACACTCAGGTCTCCCCTCTCAGAGGTTCCAATCTCTCCCAGGTGGGGACAAACCAGGCCTGAGAGGCTCCAGCGCTTGCCCTGACCTCCCCAGGCACCCTCTGCTGGGCAGGCCACTAGTCAGCCTCACTCCACATTAGGGCCATTCATGGGGTCGCAAAGAGTTGGCCATGACTGACAACAAAGGTTCAACCGAGATTCACTCAGGAGTCTAAGGTGAACAGTTAACTCAGGCGTGACATTCTTAGAGGAAATTCTCAGGACCCTCTGAGATACTCTAGACTTTTCATTATAAAGAGCAACCTGATGCAGAAATTCTTAATAATGAACAAGAAACTCCAACTTTCTTCTAATTTTTCCTTTTTAAATTAAATAACTCTGAAATTAATTTTTAATGATAGGAAATATTTGGTTCAGAAATTATTCTGGATCTATAGGGAAACAAACTTAAGACCCTCAAGGAATTGGACTGTGACACAGATTTTCTCAAGAATTTAATCTGAAAGTACTAGATTTAGTAAATTCGTGTTATGTTTACTATTAAAATATTTGATTTAGCTCTACTGCTATGGTTTTTAAAATGGATATGTTCTTTAAACAAAAGTTAATTGTCTTCAAATGAACCAAGTGTTATTAGTATATGTCAGACATTTGCCTTAACACCACCCTTATGAGGCTCATCAAAACATAAATTCAAGAACTATTCAATCTTAGTATAAATGATGAGTATTTCAAAGCACTATAGAATAAACATTACTGAAAGCTGAATGCACATTAAAATAAAACAGAATTTTCAGGAAGAAAGTTATTAGACACTGATTTCCTTTTTTATGTAAGTGCTGGCTCAATTGTAAACATAATCTTTATTTGACACAGAGACCCAGTATGACAACAAAATGTAGGCTTAAAAACTACCAAAAAAAAAAGTTTTGCTTCTGGAAAAGCATTACAATTCCATCTGCATTAGCTGGTTCCCAACGCTCTTTTATTTTAATGACAGTTAATTACGACCATCATTTCACAATGGCTTCAACATAACTATATGAAAATATATGTCTTCAGTGCAAATGATTTCTCGAGTTTTTTTTTTTATTAAAAATTGTTCTATAGCTCAAAAATACATTTGCAAATTAGGTGCTTTGGGTTCCTTAGTAACCCACGTGGGTGTTACTGTTTTTGGATTTCAGATGGAATCTGGGGGCCTTGTCACACGTGTGAGTTCGTCATAAGCAGAAGAAAATATGACAGGTCAATCCATCTTGATGTTAATTTCTCATTATATGCTGAGAATAACGTCTCCCTTCATCAGAACCACACAGAAGGTGTTTCATGATTACTTTTAGATGAGCATGCAGGACAAAATTTAGAACTCAAATGCATATCTATAAATACGTAACTCTGAAGGGGATTGAGAACACCTGACTTCAGTTAGGAGCCTGCAGTTAGCGCACTAGGAGGACCCAGGGCTCCAGTAGGCTGAAGCCCAGCTTTGTCCCCTATCGCTTCCTTAACACCTCCCCTCCACGACATCCAGTTAAAGACACAGTTAAGTAAACAACAGTGTGCCTACCATGCCAGACGCCACAGTCACTTTTTCTAGGTGGTTTGCCATCACTGCCTTTGTCTTTTTAGAAATTCTAAGGGTTTCATTGGCTATGTTGGAATGCTTATCAGAAACAAACGTCACGTGAGAGGATGCAGTAAAAAGCTTTAAAAAGTAATTCTTATCCATCATCTGGACACAGAGCCTATGGGGCAGTTGTGTTCTACTGAAGGGGGCAGGGAAGGGGATGCACATGGGTCCATCTGTCTTACACAGAGCCTCCCATGTCAGCTTTCCTCGGAAAAGAGAGCGCTGAGAACGAAAAACGTCTCAAGACCACCATGCCAGGCAGCGGGAACTCTGAAATACTGTGTTTTTTTGGGGGTACACCCACACACACTTTTCTGGCACAACTGAAAAAAATTGATTTTCTGAGAAACTGAAGAAATAGTTTCTTCTTTGAAACATGCTACATCAAATGACCAAACAACAGTATTTTAAAGAAACGTATGTCCACCAAACAAGAGAAAACTCATATTCACATCACCCTCTCACATAAGCAACAGTGCTATCCAAGTGATCAAAAAAGCAGCCTAAAATTCTGCGGACATGAAAGGAATTACATTTTCCCAGGAGACAGTCCATGGGGTCTCAAAGAGTCAGGCATGACTGAGCGAGTCACTTTCACTTTCACTTTTCAGGAGACAGTCGACATTCAGAAGTGATCCAAGTGTGACCTACATCTGGCCTGTGCCCCTCACGTGAGCTGAAGAACCCCCATCTTAAGAGTAAACTGGGTTCTGTTCTCTTATGCCCAAGGATATGATCACACACCATAAAGCACTTCTGCTCATACAATTTCTACTCTTCTGTTATCTGGGAAATGGCGTAGTTGTTGATTTAGAAATATGCAGGGGTAAAAGTACCACCAGTATTTCTTAGAGGTATGCTGTCTTCCTGATCATCACCTGCACCAACATGCTCATTAAAACATTTCTTACAACCTTATTGTCTTTATTACTATTTTTAACACATGTTAATATTTTGGTATAGAGGGAAGCACTTCTCCCAGGCAGAGAGCTAGAATTTTGAAGAAAGTCAATAACGAAATAACATTAACACTGGTTCTCAGTAAGCCACCTGGTTAACAACTGTTCCATCTTGTACCGTTTAAAATACTTCGGTAAGGATTTACTTACCTGGGAATATTCAAAGTCTGTGATGGGGGCAATGCTCTTGATGTAGTCTGATCGAAACTGGTTTTCCGGGTTGGCCAGTGGAACGGGGGGAATTATGGTACTCATCGCCGACACAATTGTCTACAGTAGAATGAAGGAAAAGAATGTACGGATAAATAAACCACTCAGGCTCCATGTGTGATAATCTAGTCTGTGATTTCTGTGTACACCATTTGAGGGAGCAGAGGACACAACCTTTTCACTGAACAAATATTTAGGAAATTCCTGGGACTTCCCTGGTGGTCCAGTATTTGAGACGCCAATGCTCCCAAACCAGGAGGCATGGGTTCAATCCTGGTAGGGGAAATAAGATCCCTCATGCTGCACAGCTTGGCCAAAAACAAAACAAAATCCTTACCACAATAGCATCCTTAACGTTTTTCCGGATGTCCAGAATTTTCTGTTTCTTCTCTCTGTATGAAAAGAGAATGGTTATTAATTAACTTTCTGCACAGCTGGTTGATGCTGAATGAAACTTCAGATTCTCAGATGTAGTGGGGCTAACATAGTACCACTAGACGTCAACATTAGCCCCAGGACAACAGTGAAAAGTTGTTCCTTTTTTTTCAATCTGGGCAAGAAAAATACCTACCTTTACAGGTTTGGACTCTAAATAAATTTGAAGGGACGCATCACAGACTCTAGCTCTAGACAACCACACAGGTTAAACATAACAAGGTAAAATGGTCATGACTCCTGCTACAAAAAATACAGGGCTACACCTGCCAACATATCTTATTTGAATCTATCCATATGTTGAATTGAAACAGATGCAGACACAGGGAGAAGTATATACTGACACATTAAGTGAGATCAGAGCTATAGTAATAACACAGATCAATACGTCGAGTATCTAATAAATCACACTTTAAGTAAATATTTTGATGTAGGCACCACCAGAGGAAGGATTTGCTTAAATATGCCAAATTCAACAACTCGTGTCTATATTTTCTGTCCTTAAAGGCTGACTCAAAGATCAAATCAACTGTTTAGAGAGAACATTTTTGGGGAGGCCGGGAGAGAAGGGACAAAGTTTGCATGCGGTTGGGAAGCAAACCCGGAATGGGTCATTCCTTACTCTGGATTAAATCCGTTGACGTGCAGGATCCTCATTTGCTTGACGATAGTGCTTTTCCCAGACTCACCAGCCCCTGAAAATACACAGAGAGAACGCTGTGACTGGGGGCTGGAGACCGTGGCCATCTCTCCCGCCACCAGAGACGCACCAGCGTCCTGCCCGCGCGCGGGCGTCTTCAGGCGCGCGCTCGCTGTCGGCGGGGGCGCTGGCCCCCGCAGCCCGGCCCTCTCTGAGCCTCCGGCCGTGCGCTCCGCTCTGGCCAGGCGCCGCCGCGCACCCCTTGGCCTTACCCAGCAGCAGTAGGCGGTGAGTCGCTTTGTAAGCCAGCCGCTCCTTTTGCAACTGCTTCTCGATCTTCTTGTTGGCCTCGCGCCGCTCCTTTTCATCGACGCCCTGGTCTTCTGACTCTTGCTGTTGCCCAAACACCCCATGCCTGCCTGCTCGCGTGGACCTCAGGCACGGTTAGGAATTTGCACAAAAGGCGGCAGACAGCTGTAGGTGTGTGTAGACCCTGCGGCGGCCTCTCTTCCTCGCTGTTGAAAGAGACGTTCCGGTCTCTCGGTGTTTTCCGACCAGAGTAGGCGTTTCTTCTCCCTCCCCGTGCCCACCGCGAGCTCCCAACTCAGAGAACGCAAAGAAGACGCGCGGAGCCAACTGCTTTTTAAAAGACAATTGTTTAGAATGATCTGCTGGATAAACAGCAGTAAGCGGAGACAAGGCGGAGAGCGCCGGTCCTCCGGAGCCGGCTGGGTGGCGCTGGCCCTCCCCGCGCCCCGCGCGCCCGGCGCGCCCCTCTCCGCGCGCCCGGCTGCTCGCGCCCGATGAGCTGCCGGGGAGCGCCTAGGGGGACCGGAGCATGGACGCTCTGCCGGGTGCCCGGGCCCCGCCGGTGGCGGC
>SJXQ01007931.1:24849-43314 GCA_006408695.1 Aepyceros melampus | reverse complement strand
GCCGTGGCTCCGAGCCTGGCTCCGCCGCCAGAACCAGTGAGGGCGGCTGCCCGTTCCCACCTGTTGCGCGGGTGCCAGCCAGTCACTCTCCCGCTGCTGCGGCCGGTGCTCAGCATTCTCGCTGCTGGACGCGGGGGGTCACCCCCCTGTGCGTCTCCAGGCTCGGGACCCTGGCACCGCGCGCCAGTTCCTCTCAGGGCTCTTCTCGGCTCTGCTGTCCAGTCCCGCTCCAGCCCTGACGTTCCCTCGCGGTCCCCACGCCTGGCCTCCAGGGCCCAGCGCTCCGCCGGCTTCACCTGGCTTCTCCCTCTTTCTTCCCTTCTCTACAGCGCTTTCCCTCCAGCGGACAAACACTGTCAACTCCGTCCAGTTTGATGTTTTGACACCGACGGCCCTCTAGGCCATACATCCACCCCACCGTGTCTTGCTGCCCACGGGCTCCGAGTTAAAACCTAGGACTGACTCCCCCCGCCCCGCGCGGTTCACCCCACCTCCGTTCACACTTCAGCTCCTGCGGTCAGGCTCTGACCCACCCTTCACTGAAATACTCTCTCGGAGCCATCAGAGGACCCCGGGGTCAGACTTCCCCCAGTACCTTCTCTAACTCTCCTGGAGACTCCTTCCCCCTCCCCCGACCATGACCTTGAATTTCCCTCCCCCTCCACCTGGAGCAGGCGCCTCAGCCCCAGCCCAGCCCCCTCCTGTCCACAGCGCCCCAAGCACACCTCCACATCGGGGCTTCCCAGGATCTTCGGATCTACAGACGCAGATCTGAGCTCATTCCCTTGCCCACCCACACCTCCAGCCGGTCCTCTCTCTGTCTCTGTGAATTAAGGTCCCTGATTTCCCGAACCAGGACATGGTTTGATCCCCTCCTTTTCCTTCTTGCAACCCCAGACACTGTGTTCCTTTGAGTCCCTTTCCTAAACATCGCTCCCGTTCTTTCCACCTCATCCTGGATGTAAGCAGTGGCCTTCTGCTCACTTTACTCCTGCCTCCCTGCACAGTTGCCACAGTGACAGTGCAGATCTGACCACTTGCTGTCCCCACCACCCCCAAGTCCCCAGCCGTGGTCCATCAAGACTGTTTTCGGGTAAACTGTGCAGCTTGAGCGCTCATGTCCATGCTTCCTGGAGCTGCCCCAGTCCCCCTTCGGCCCCTTGTGCGTGAACACCCCAGGACATAATGCGGACACTTGTGTGCTTCTCTCTCTGGGAGACTTGCTGTAATGGTTTGTTTACTGCTCTTTCAAAAGTCCACTGGACTTGGGCTCAGTGAGGGCCAGGGCGGAGCCTGCCCTCAGCACCTGCTTCGCTGTGCCCAGTTCAGTGCCTGGCCAAGGAGGGAAAGGCCCCATGAGTCTTCATTGGATGGATGTATGAATGAATTCCCGAAGGCCAAAGATAACTCCACTCCAAGTGTAGGTTCTTATGAATTTCACCATCAGATTTTAAATTCATAAGATACCCGTCCAGTTTAGCACCATATCCAAACAGGAATACTCTTTCAAAAACAAAAGCAGTGAAGCTTTCTTTCTGTCAGGGCAGAAGCAAAGACACAGGATGAGCTGGGTAGGAGTTTCAGCTTGTGAAAGGACACGGTTCAGCAGTGTTCCGAGGCCACCTTCTTTATGTTAACACAAATATTTACCTTATTTTGGTAAATAAACACAACACATTGTGGAAGGTGTTGGGCGGGGCAGTGCGAGGTGAGAATAGGTGCACAAACACAGCAAAGTGTGGTGGGATGTTTTAAAGGATATGTCTATTTTTTCTAATGCCAAGGTGTCTATAAAATTGTTAGCTGGAAGAGAAGGGGATAAAACAAATCCCAAGGAAGCTTGCTGTGCTTAGTCGCTCAGTTGTGTTCGACTCTTTGTGACCCCATGAACTGCAACCCACCAGGCTCCTCTGTCCATGGGGGTTCTCCAGGCAAGAATACTGGAGTGGGTTGCCATGCTCTCCTCCACGGGATCTTCCTAACCCAGGGATCGAACCCATGTCTCCCACTTTGCAGGTGAATTCTTTACCATCGGAGCCATCAGGGAAACTGATAAAGGGAGAAATAAGAACCTGTAACCCTAAAAAATATAGCAAAAGTTTTCACTTGCTCAAATTTAGGAATTAGAATTAAAATAACTCATTTCTTTAACAAGTGGTGCTGGGAAAACTGGTCAACCACTTCTAAAAGAATGAAACTACAACACTTTCTAACACCATACACAAAAATAAACTCAAAATGGATTAAAGATCTAAACATAAGACCAGAAACTATAAAGAGGAGAACATAGGCAAAACACTCTCCGACATAAATCACAGCAGGATCCTCTATGATCCACCTCCCAGAATACTGGAAATAAAAGCAAAAATAAACAAATGGGATCTAATTAAAATCAAAAGGTTCTGCACAACAAAGGAAACGATAAGCAAGGTGAAAAGACAGCCTTCAGAATGCGAGAAAATAATAGCAAATGAAGCAACTGACAACTAATCTCAAAAATATACAAGCAACTTATGCAGCTCAATTCCAGAAAAATAAACGACGCAATCAAAAAATGGGCCAAAGAACTAAATAGACATTTCTCCAAAGAAGACATATGGATGGCTAACAAACACATGAAAAGATGCTCAAATCACTCATTATCAGAGAAATGCAAATCAAGACCACAATGAGGTACCATTTCACACCAGTCAGAATGGCTGCGATCCAAAAGTCTACAAGCAATAAATGCTGGAGAAGGTGTGGAGAAAAGGGAACCTTCTTACACTGTTGGTGGGAATGCAAACTAGTACAGCCACTATGGAGAACAATGTGGAGATACCCTAAAAACCTGCAAATAGAACTGCCTTATGACCCAGCAATCCCACTGCTGGGCATACACACCAAGGAAACCAGAATTGAAAGAGACACAAGTACCCTAGTATTCATCACAGCACTGTTTATAATAGCCAGGACATGGAGGCAACCTAGATGTCCATCAGCAGATGAATGGATAAGAAAGCTGTGGTACATATACACAATGGAGTATTACTCAGTCATTAAAAAGAATACATTTGAATCAGTTCTAATGAGGTGGATGAACTGGAGCCGATTATACAGAGTGAAGTAAGCCAGATAAAAAAACACCAATACAGTATATTAACACATATATATGGAATTTAGAAAGATGGTAACGATAACCCTATATGCAAGACAGCAAAAGAGACACAGATGTATAGAAAGGACTTTTGGACTCTGAGGGAGAGGGAGAGGGTGGGATGATTTGGGAGAATGGCATTGAAACATGTATACTATCATGTAAGAAACGAATCGCCAGTCTATGTTCGATACAGGATACAGGATGCTTGGGGCTGGTGCATGAGGATGATCCAGAGAGATGATATGGGGAGGGAGGTGGGAGGGGGGTTCAGAATTGGGAACTCATGTACACCCGTGGTGGATTCATGTCAATGTATGGCAAAACCAATACAGAATTGTAAAGTAAGATAAAGTAAAAATAAAAATTAAAAAAATAAATTAAATAACTCATGATGACTTATCCAGTGATTCCTGGCACTGAGCTAAATCCTTTTCATGGAGTGATTTAGTATTTGCAATAACCCTAAAAGGAACTATTGTGATTGTTGTTTCATAGAATGCTAGAGGGTGAATAAGAGGTGTGTATGGGATCAAAACCTTTGCAGCCTGGCTGCAGCATCTGCACTGTCCATCCACAGAACACTGTTGTTGTGTAGTCACTCAGTCATCTCCCAACTCTTTTGCGATCCCATGGACTGTAGCTCACCAGCCTCCTCTGTCCATGGAATTCTCCAGGCAAGGACACTGGAGTGGGTTGCCATTTCCTTCTCCAGAGGATCTTCCCAACCCAGGGATGGAACCCGCATCTCCTGCATTGGCAGGCATGTTCTTTACCACTGAGCCACCTGGGAACCAGTCCAAAACATAAAAGCAATTTGTTTACACGGCAATGCAACATTTCTGATGAGAAATACCAAGGTGATCTTTGCACAGTCTGTTATCAGGTCAAGACACTTAAAAACTTGTCATGTGGCCTTTTCCTAGTCTGGGGTAGGTGACCAGTCCTCCTTTGAGCCTTGAACCATGGCTCAGAATCCGGAATTCCAGCTGGCTCACCTGGAACACAGCAGCAGCTGCTGGGGAGCAGCTGGGAGCAAGTGATGCCAGCATCTGTTGCCAGGCAACGGCAGCGCAGCAGCAGCAGCAGCAGCAGCAGCAGCAGCAGCAGCAGCAGCATCACCACCCTCGCTGCAGTGCACGCCCACCTGCGGATGCGAAGGGCTGCTGAGGGGGCAGCCAGGTGGGGGAATGCTGGGGTGAGGGGAGGCCCCAGGCAAGGAGGAGGATTGGGAAGACATGGAGTTTAGGGTGAAAGGGCAAATATGAAACAAAGTGGTTTTTCCTGCTCTTGTTGATGTGAAGAGACAAGGAGTCTTGTGAAAGTGAAAGTGGCTCAGTCATATCAGACTCTTTGTGACCCCATGGACTGTAGCCTGCCAGGCTCCTCTGTTCATGGAATTCCCCAGGCAAGAATACTGGAGTGGGTAGCTGTTCCCTTCTGCAGGGGATCTTCCCAATCCAGGGATCAAACTCAGGTCTCCTACACTGCAGGAGGGATCTTTACCAGCTGAGCTACCAGGGAAGCCCCCCAGTGCTTTGAAAGTTGAATTATTTGAATTTCTTTTGTACTTAATTTGTGAATTTTGAATAGCAACTTTGAAATTTGTTTTTTGTTTCAGCCACCCCCAGATGTCCAAAAGTTGACAACTATTCTCTGGTTAGCTGGACCTAAGTCTTTGTAGCAATGGGAACAAAATTCATTTTCCGTTATATAAGGAAGCCCTCCACGGAAATTTGACAACAAGATGGAAAAAATTCAAACGAACTGTCTCACATCACCTCAGGCCTGGATTCAGGAAGATGCTGAGCTCATTTGAAAAGTGACCAGAATGCTGTGGAGCACAAGATAGTGGATATATTGAATTAAATTTAAAAAAATCAATGTTTTTTTAATAACTGGTCTAGCATTTTATGGGACTTCCCTGCTGACTCAGTGGTAAAGAATCTGCCTGCAATGTGGGAGACCAGGGTTCAATCCCTGGGTTGGAAGATCCCCGGGAGGAGGTCGTGGTGACTCACTCCAGTATTCTTGCCTGGAGAATCCCATGGGCAGAGGAGCCTGGCAGGCTGCAGTCCTTAGGGTCGCACAGAGTTGGACATGGCTGGAGTGGCTAGGCAGCAGCAGCAGCAGGCCCTGGTGGGGCAGGGGATGTACAGAGAGCAAAACAATAGCTATCTTGAATGGCCTGACCATACACCCCTGTAGATAAAAGACTGCGGCACCATACAGATGCTTTAGAGGATTTCTCAGAATAAAATGTTAGAACTACCATCTTTGGAGAAGACACATGGTGATGTCTGATAACTGGTGCAGTCTCCTCCTTCATGGACTAACTACAGGTGTGGCTCAGATGGTAGAGAGTCTGTCTGCAATGTGGGAGACCTGGGCTCGATCCCTGGGTTGGGAAGATCCCCTGGAGAAGGAAGTGGCAACCCACTCCAGTATTCTTGCCTGGAAAACGCCATGGATGGAGGAGCCTGGCAGGCTACAGTCCATGGGGTTGCAAAGAGTCAAACACGATTGAGCGACTTCACTTTCTTTCTTTCTAGCATTTTATACTGTAGAGGTTATTGAAGGTTAAAACCGCACTCTAAGACATTAGGAGCAGGAATATTGAAAGATTTAAAAGAGGAGGAACAAAGCAGAGTGAGAGAGTCTAGCAGTCCTGACTCAATGGAGTGATATGGACCCAGGAAACTAAAAGCTGTGCCTGTTTTGCAAACAGACTAGGTGGGGTCAGCGTGGGGGTGGCTGAATGGCCGGGGCAGACACAGCTCTTGTGCTGCCTCGTGCCTTTTAGCACTGTGCAGCTTTCTTTCTTTTCTTAGGGTCTCGGTGGAAATGGTCACTGTGGATTATCTTCATTCTCAGCAGCAAAGCTTGCTCCATGACCTAATCACAACACACTTTAAACATCTTTTTTTTTTTAATATTGTTAAACAGAAAACTAGGGAAACATTTTCACCTTTCCCTTTCTGTACACAGCACTCTGCAATCAAATATTGCAGATTTATGGAAATAATTTCTCTTCTACAGCAAAGCACACTGCTGAGCCATCAGGGATACCCCATGAATGCACATAAGACCACTATATTGTATACTTAAAAATGTTAAGATGGTAAATTATGTTTAACTACAAAAACAAGAAAAAAAATTCACACTCAGGATCTTCATCATGACAGTGGTGGTTTCTACTGTTTGTTTTGAGGCAGTTAATGTTGTAATAGTTATGACCAACCTAGACAGCATATTAAAAACCAGAGACATTACTTTGTCAACAAAGGTCCATCTAGTCAAGGCTATGGTTTTTCCAGTAGTCATGTATGGATGTGAGAGTTGGACTATAAAGAGAGCTGAGTGCTGAAGAATTGATGCTTTTGAACTGTGGTGTTGGAGAAGACTCTTGAGGGTCCCTTGGACTGCAAGGAGATGCAACCAGTCCATCCAAAAGGAGATCAGTCCTGGGTGTTTATTGGAAGGACTGATGTTGAAGCTGAAACTCCAATACTTTGGGCACTTGATGCGGAGAGCTGACTCATTTGAAAAGACCCTGATGCTGGGAAAGATTGAGGGCAGGAGGAGAAGGGGATAACAGAGGATGAGAAGGTTGGATGGCATCACCGACTCAGTGGACATGGGTTTGGGTGAACTCTGGGAGTTGGTGTTGGACAGGGAGGCCTGGTGTGCTGCGTTTCATGAGGTTGCAACTGAGCAACTGAACTGCATGTTGTAATTAACACGGGGGCCAGTTCTTGCTTAGGAACATCTCCTGCAGTTATAGTTTCTGACCAGCAGGTGGCGGCGCAGAGCCCAGAGTCAGAAGGAGGCTCCAGACACACCACTTATTCACCATAAAGTGGGTTTCCAACCCTACACTCAGGCGACCCTGAGGTTACAAAGATGAATTCCTTGTCGCTGATCTCAAGCAGTTTAGTGGGCCAGTAGAGAGGAGCAGGCTTGCAGTCAAGTTCTCAGGGTTTTGTGGAGATCACAGTGGGACACTGAGGGATGTGTGTGGTCAGTTATGAATTGAAGGAAAACGTCACTTGAGAGGATGTGTGCTAACCTCTGTAAGTCACCCTCCGTTTTCTTAGAAAAGACACTGAAAGGTGCTCTGTTTCCAGTAGCTCATCTGATAAGATCATCTCAACAGCTTCGAGATTATCCACACTTTGCAGAGAAGGCTGTGGTCTGAAGGTCCCACAGGGGCCTGACTGGGGTGATCCCAAAGCCTGAGCCCTTGTCAGAAGGAACTCTGACAAGTGGGGAAAAAATTTGCACCGTTCTCTCTTCCAGAAGGAAAAATCAAACAAGCCCATCTCCTTTTGAACACGGGCAGGTTAATCTGCATATAATAACTGATGAATTCATTAACTCTTCGCTCAGTTGCCTTAGCAACTGGTTTCTTTTAGAATTTGGCTTAGTTACAGAGTCTAAAGCAACAGTTTTCCTTGTAATAGAATGTCAACCTGTGTATGAAGTTCAACAGAACTTGAACCTGCTCCATGACAGGTGAGAACTATGGGCCTTTCCCAGGAAAGTTGGACGGGCTCTTCCTGAAGCTTGCAGACTGTGAACCAGGGAGAAAGAGCCTAGTGTGTGTAGTTGTCATTTGCTATTTATTTTGTCATTAGGTAGGAACCGTTTGATGAATTTAAACAACAGGTCAATTCAAGACCGATGTTCAAGAGGTAGACTCTGAGTGCGGACAGATCCCAAGCCCATAGATACGTGATTGACAGGACAGAGGTGTGCGTGGAGGCAGTTACTGAGAAACAGGACTTTCAGAGAGGCAGAGAAAGCACAAATATGGCGTGAGGAAAGGCAAGACAAACCTGTGGGATGGACTGCAATTGTAGCAATTGGAATGAGCTCACAGTGTCAGATATGTTTGTCCGTGATTATCTGCATGCACATGTGTGTCTGTTGTATGACTGTGTACATGTATAGCACACATGTGCATCTATTCTCTTGTTCTGTCTGCTGAAAACACCCAGGTGTTAGACACACTAGTAGCTGTGAGTGCACCTAGTGCCCAGTCTTGGCCTTCAGATCACCCACCACCCAGAGGAGCCAGAACTCCTCAGAGAAATGGCAGATTCTGAGGTGGGGGCAGTGGAGTCACAAGATAAACCTGGAATATGGTTACACAGAAAGTGAAAAAAGTGAAAGCCCCTCAGTTGTGTCCGACTCTTTGGGACCCCAAGGACTATACATTTTATGGAATTCTTCAGGCCAGAATACTGGAGTGGGTAGCTTTTCCCTTCTCCAGGGGATCATCCCAATCCAGAGATTGAACCCAGAACTCCTGCATTGCAGGCAGATTCTTTACCAACTGAGCCACTAGAGAAGCCCAGAAAATAGGAATATGCTTTCAAATGGTGGGGCAGGTCCCTGAGAACACAGAGCCAGACCAAAGGCACTCCCATTGGACCAAATCTGGGATGATTTCAGCACCAAAAGAGTTAAGGTCAGTCGTGAATTTTAAGCTATTGAAAAATATAGAAATACCACATGTCCATGCCAATAAGAGACAGAGCCAAAGCAAAAACAACATCCAGTTGTGGGTGTGACTAGTGATGAAAGTAAAGTCCATTGCTGTAAAGAGCAATACTGCATAGGAACCTGGAATGTTAGGTTCATGAATCAAGGCAAATTGGAAGTGGTCAAACAGGAGATGGCAACAGTGAACATCAACATTTTAGGAATCAGCAAACTAAAATGGACTGGAATGGGTTAATTTAACTCATATGACCATTATATCTACCACTGTGGGCAAGAATCCCTTAGAAGAAATGGAGTAGCCATCATAGTCAACAAGAGAGTCTGAAATGCCATACTTGGATGCAGTCTCAAAAATGATGGAATGACCTCTCTTTGTTTCCAAGGCAAACCATTCAATATCATAGTAATCTAAGTCTATGCCCTGACCAGTAATGCTGAAGAAGCTGAAGTTGAACGGTTCTATGAAGACCTACAAGACCTTTTAGAACTAAGACTAAGGGCAAAAGATGTCCTTTTCATCATAGGGGACTGGAATGCAAAAGTAGGAAGTCAAGAAACACCTAGAGTAAAGGCAAATTTGGCCTTGGAGTACAGAATGAAGCAGGACAAAGGCTAATAGAGTTTTGCCAAAGGAACACAATGGTCATAGCAAACACCCTCTTCCAACAACACAAGAGAAGACTCTACACATGGACATCACCAGATACTGAAATCAGATTGCTTATATTCTTTGTAGCCAAAGATGGAGAAACTCTATACAGTTAGCAAAAACAAGACGGGGAGCTGACTATGGCTCAAATCATGAACTCCTTATTTTCAAATTCAGACTTAAATTGAAGAAAGTAGGGAAAACCACTAGATCATTCAGGTATGACCTAAATCAAATCCCTTACGATTATACAGTGGAAGTGAGAAATAGATTTAAGGGATTAGATCTGATAGACAGAGTGCCTGAAGAACTATGGACAGAAGTTGGGCTCCAAAATCACTGCAGATGGTGACTGCAGCCATGAAATTAAGACGCTTACTCCTTGGAAGGAAAGTTATGACCAACCTAGATAGCATATTCAAAAGCAGAGACATTATTTTGCCGACTAAGGTCCATCTAGTCAAGGCTATGGTTTTTCCAGTAGTCATGTATGGTTGTGAGAGTTGGACTGTGAAGAAAGCTGAGCGCTGAAGAATTGATGCTTTTGAACTGTGGTGTTGGAGAAGACTCTTTTGAGAGTCCCTTGGACTGCAAGGAGATCCAACCAGTCCATTCTAAAGGAGGTCAGTCCTGGGTGTTCTTTGGAAGGAATGATGCTAAAGCTGAAACTCCAGTATTTGGCCACCTCATGTGAAGAGTTGACTCACTGGAAAAGACTCTGATGCTGGGAGGGATTGGGGGCAGGAGGAGAAGGGGACGACAGAAGATGAGATGGCTGGATGGCATTACTGACTCAATGGATGTGAGTTTGAGTGAACTCCAGGAGTTGGTGATGGACAGGGAGGCCTGGAGTGCTGCAGTTCATGGGGTTGCAAAGAGTCGGATATGACTGAGAGACTGAACTGAACTGAACTGAACAGGAGGCAGGGATCAAGACAATTCCAAGAAAAAGAAATGCAAAAATGCAAAATGGTTGTCTGAGGCGGCCTTACAATAGCTGTGAAAAGAAGAGAAGTGAAAGGCAAAGGAGAAAAGGAAAGATATACCCTTTTGAATTCAGAGTTCCAAAGAATAGCAAGGGGAGAGAAGAAAGCTTTCCTCAGTGATCAGTGCAAGGAAATAGAGGAAAACAACAGACCAGGAAATACTAGAGATCTCTTCAAGAAAATTAGAGATACCAAGGGAACATTTCATGCAAAGATGGGCACTATAAGGGACAGAAATGGTATGGACCTTATAGAAGCAGAAGATATTAAGAAGAAGTGGCAAGACTACATAGAAGAACTATACAAAAAAGATCTTCACGACCCAGATAATCACAATGATATGATCATGCACCTGGAGCCAAACATCTTGGAATGCGAAGTCAACTGGACCTTGGGAAGCATCACTATGAACAAAGCTAGTGGAGGTGATGGAATTCCAGTTGAGATATTTCAAATGCTAAAAGATGATGCTGTACAAGTGCTACAGTCAAGATTCCAGCAAATTTGGAAAACTCAGCATTGGCCACAGGACTGGAAAAGGTGTTTTCATTCCAATCCCAAAGAGAGGCAATGCCAAAGAATGCTCAAACTACTGCACAGTTGCACTCATGTCACACACTAACAAAGTAATGCTCAAAATTCTCCAAACCAGGCTTCAACAGTACATAAACGTGAATTTCCAGATGTTCAAGCTGGATTTAGAAAAGGCAGAGGAACCAGAGATCAAATTGTTAACATCTGCTGGATCATGGAAAAAGCAAGAGAGTTCCAGAAAAACATCTATTTCTGCTTTATTGACTATGTCAAAGGCTTTGACTGTGTGGATCACAACAAACTGTGGAAAATTATGAGAGAGACGGGAATACCAGACCACCTGACCTGCCTCTTGAGAAATCTGTATGCAGGTCAGGAAGCAACAGTTAGAACTGGACATGGAAAAACAGGTTGGTTCCAAATAGGGAAAGGAGTATGTCAAGGTGTATGTTGTCACCCTGCTTATTTAACTTATATGTAGAATACATCATGAGAAATGCTGGACTGGATGAAGCCCAAGCTGGAATCAAGATTGCTGGGAGAAATATCAGTAACCTCAGACATGCAGATGACACCACCCTCACAGCAGAAAGCAGTGAAGAACTAAAGAGCCTCTTGACGAAAGTCAAAGAGGAGAGTGAAAATGTTGGCTTACAACTCAACATTCAGAAAACTAAGATTATGGCATCTGGTTCCATCACTTCATGGCTAATAAAATAGATGGGGAAACAGTGGAAACAGTGACAGATTTTCTTTGTAGGGGCTCCAAAATCACTGCAGATGGTGACTGCAGCCATGAAATTAAAAGACACATACTCCTTGGAAGGAAAGTTATGACAAACCTAGGCAGCATATTAAAAAGCAGAGACATTATTTTGCCAACAAAGGTCCGTCTAGTCAAGGCTATGGTTTTTCCAGTAGTCATGGATGGATGTGAGAGTTGGACTGTGAAGAGAGCTGAACACTGAAGAGTTGATGCTTTTGAACTGTGGTGTTGGAAAAGACTTTTGAGAGCCCCTTGGACTGCAAGGAGATCCAACCATTCCATCCTAAAGGAAATCAGTCCTGAATATTCATTGGAAGGACTGATGTTGGAGCTGACACTCCAATACTTTGTCCACCTGATGTAAAGAACTGACTCATTTGAAAAGACCCTGATGCTGGGGAAGACTGAAGGCAGGAGGAGAAGGGGACCACAGAGGAAAAGATGGATGGCATCACCAACTTGATGGACATGAGTTTCAGTCAACTCCAGGAGATGGTGATGGACAGGGAAGCCTGGCATGCTGCAGTCCATGGGGTTGCAAAGAGTCGGACCCGACTGAGCGACTGAACTGAACTGATGCCAATAAGAAAGAGATAAAGCGGGGAGAAGGGAATCATTATCAGTCATCGAGAAGTGAGAACCCTCTCAGTACTTAGTTCCTTTTCTTCCTCCCTGTTGGGTTTCATTTGTGTGCAATTTACATCTGTCTTCCCAGATGCTTATGCAGTGCTGACCCCATGCTGGGTACTGCCCAAGAAGACAGGACTAACTCACACTGTTGGGTTGTGGGTTCTCTTCAGTTCAGTTCAGTTGTGATTATTTATCCACAGGCCAGAGGTCATACTTGTTAGACGCATGGCAGAGACCAGGCCAGTTTTACGTGGAGAATTGATGATAGGCCAACCTGGAGGTGGGATGCCCTGCCTGGGACAGAGAGGACAGGAGCAGTTGTTCAGAAAGGACAGGAGCATGACCTGTCCGGGGATGTACGGTCTCGCACGGGCACACAGAGCAGTTATTCCCAGAATAGAGAAAAGGGACCGCACCAAGGAGGGGCCGCTGGAGGATCCATCAACACTGGGGGATGGATGCTGCTGTGTGGAGGTGCGCGCGGGTGCGTGCAGGTAAGAGCCTGGTCGGTGGGTTTCCCGCCTCCTGGCCCAGCTCTGCCACTGGTCGGTCATCCATCGCCTTCATCTCTCTCCCAGCATCACCGTTCACACGTGGGAGCTCAGAGCCAGCCCTGTTACCCGAGGGCAGGCCGTGAGGGCCACGGTTTGGGAGCGGCCGCCCCGCATCCATCAGGTTTCCCGCACCGCTGCGCCACCTGGCGGCCGCCTCAGGAACGACCTGAGGCAAAATGGCATTATTCTCCATTGAACAGAGAACCCCGCAGGTTAGGACCGCAGGCGCAGTTACCGGCGGTTAAGAACGATAGGCTCCAGAAGCTGGAATATTGAAGAGGCTACTACTTAAATTGTTGTGTTGCTACTATTACAACACAACAGAAAGACAACCCAGTTAAACAAGGAACAAAGTATTTGAACAGACATGTCTCTAAGGAAGACATGTGAATGGCCAGTCCGCGCGTGAAAAGATGTGCAACCTTAGTGACTCTCGTAGGATGTAATCTGATGGTGGGTTTCAGCTAAACTTATGTCTAAATAGAAGGTAAAAAGGTATTCTAAGGGAATTACATATGAAATGAGGGGACTCTGCTGAAGAGGGGATCAGGAAAGTCTTGGAAGAGGTGACACTGGAGACGACCTTCGAAACTGAGGGTGAACAGGACACTCAGTGGTGTGGGGGAGAGGATTCCAGGGTAGAGGGCGGGGGAAGCCAAGGCGCCTGCGAGCAGGTGGCACAGACTGTGTGGGGTGGCAGGTCCACCCACAGGCAGAGGGGAGTGGGCCTTGAGAAATCGGGGGGAGATGAAGGGTATAAACCCTGACTTAGGAAACAAAGTCCCAGGATGCGATGCACAGCACGTGACTACAGTTAGTAACACTATGCTGTGTACTTGAAAGCCGCTAAGAAAGTAGATCTTAAAGTCCTCTTTGCACACAACTTTTTAGGTAACTATGTGTGGTGATGGGTGTTAACTAGACTTACTGTGATCACTTCACAATATAGACAAATATCGAATCATTTTGTTGTACACCTACAACTAAGTTTTCTGTCAACTGTATCTCAATTAAAAAAAAATACTAAAAGTAACCTCCTAAGAAAAAAGAAAAGTTTGCTACTTGACCATGTCCTCTTTAGCCTCATAGCAGAAACAGAGGAAAATACAAGGAAGTCAGCGTCTTTTATCAAAGACAACAGGAGTGAATTTTCTTAAAGTTCGAGAGGCTGGAAGGTCCAAGAGGGAGGTGCTGGCAGGGCTGGTTCCTCTAGAGGCCTCAATCCTTGGCTTGCAGACTCCCACCAGCTTCTCCCTATGTCTTCACATGGTCATCCCTGTGTCATGTCTGTGTCCAAATTTCTTTATAGTAGGATATATAAGGATACCCATCAGGCTGGATCAGAGTCCACCCTAATGACCTCATTTTACTTATTACTATTTTTGGCTGTGCTGGGTCTTCTTTGATTTATGGGGGTTTTCTCTAGTTGCTACTAGAGTAGCAGGGACTACTCGTCATTGTGGTGCGTGGGCTTTGCATTGTGGTGGCTTCTTTTGTAGCTGAGAGCAGGCTCTAGCTGCATCGGCTTCGTAGTTGCATCCCTTGGGCTCAGTTGTTGTGCACATGGGCCTAGTGGCCCCAAGGCTTGGGGGATCTTCCCAGACCAGGGATGGAGCCCGTGTCCCCTGCACTGGAAGGTGGATTCTCAGCAACTGCGCCACCAGGGAAGACCTTATTTTAATTAGCCCTTTCAAAGCTCTGTCTCTGAGTACAGATGTTGGGGGCAGACTGAAAGGCCATTTTATATAAGGGACTTGGGCATCCTCAGGTTTTGGTGTCTGGAAGGGGCCTGGAACCAGTCCCCTGTGGATTCCTGATGGCAGTGACCATGGTGTGACTCAGGTTGTGACCACAGTCTTTGGGTGGTGGGTTGACTTGCAGGATATGGAGGTCACCATAGAAACCTGTCCTCTGTTTTCTGAAGTCAACACTCAGCTGCACTTGATGGAATTGGGTACTGTTTGCTCTCAGGCTGACACACAGAAATTCAGGTCACAGATAAATGGGCAGGGGGCCCACATCAGGGCGCAGTGGCATCGCTGAAGCCCACCTCCCTGGATGCTCTCAGCTCCACACTTACCAGGTCATGCCCTACACTGAGGCCACGGCCGAGTGGGACCGTTGACCCTGGCCTTCAATAATGAGCCCGTCCAAGCTCATTATTGTGCCCAAGCCCAAAGGGGAACTGTTTCTTCTGAGAAAACACCACTTGCCAGAGGGGAAGTGGGTCTGAGTATTGAATGCACATCCTCCATTAGTGCATCAGAGCAGCTGCGTCTCCGTTGCCTCTCAGGCCAGGTGGCACCAATCAATGGCTGGCTGGAGTGCAGGATGCGCTTACATTAAGAAATGACTCGAAAGTACCAGTTACTTCAGAGCTTCCGAGAGAGAGGATTACATCACCATCCTTCCTGGCCTGGGAGGGAAGGACAGACAGAAAATAGCCACCTCCCCACCTGGGCTTTGCTGATTTTTCCCAGCACACGGAATTTTCTCGTATGTGAAAATCTCTAACAACCAAATGAGAGAGACTGCTCTCATCCCCTGAGGGGACACCACAGAGGTTGCTGGGGCTTTGGGACGGACCACGGGGGCAGGGGTGAGTTCTGATGGTGGAAAACGTGCTGGCATTTTGCTCTACATCTGCCCTAAGTGCAACCTTAGTACACCATTCTCTGACAAGCCCCCCAAAATGGAAAAAAAAGAACCCCTGGTCCACTTTTAAAACAAATCTGTTCAACGAGTGTACTTTGATGTTTCGGTGACCTCCACACCGCCTCCCTCTCCCAGGACCCACTCCGTCCTGCACATGCAGTACCCACAGACTGGGGTGATGGTTATGGTGTTCTTGTCTCTGCACAACGCCTTGGGGGCACCTCTCTGCTGACCTCTGGGCAGGTGAGTGTCCTGAAACACAGCCCGACATCCTTCTGAACTCAGGCGACCCCACATCAAATGGTGGATTAATTCCAACTCGTGCCCTCCAGGGCTGTGCTTCCTTCTGACTGGGGGTGTGGGTTCAGGGTCCACCCACCCTTGCCCTGGAGGCCCACAGTCCCCCTGCTTGTTCTTTCTGCGCCGTCCCTCGGCCACACCTGCTGCCTGAGTCTTGCTTCACCAATGGAAATGTGGAGCTCCGTGTCTGAGGTTATGGGTGATGGTTTATACAACAGACTGACGCAGGGCTGTGACTGCAGCCCCTCCAGGCTGTAAGGACATGCTGGGAGCGTGTGGGTCTGGAAAAGCGAGGCACAGCCAGAGCATCTGGAATTTCTCCTGGTGACAAAGCCCACGGGGCTCCAGTAGGCTGGGGCGGGACAAGGAAGCACACTGAGAAGGAGGTGTCCTGAGCATCCACCCAGCTCGCGTCCACTGCACGACTCAAGAACCAGCCGCTATCTTGTTTACTGTGTGTGTGTGTGTGTGTGCGTGCTAAGCCGCTTTAGTCCTGTCTGACTCTTTGTGACCCCATGGACTGTAGCCCATCAGGCTCCCCTGTCCATGGGATTCTTCAGGCAAGAATACTGGAGAGGGTTGCCATGCCCTCCTCCAGGGGATCTTCCTGACCCAGGGATGGAACCTGTGCTCTTATGTCTCCTGCTCTGCAGGTGGGTTCTTTACCACTAATGCCACCTGGGAGCAGGGTCACTGTATCGTTACAATTAAGGTATTTATTTTTTTTAAAAGTGATCGACCCCCACCCCCCACCCCCAGTGGAGAACATTGTTTTTCTGTGATTTCACCAAGCACTCCCTCTTAGAGGAACTAGACATGGACGGGGGTCAAGCCAGAGTTCTGGTTTATCCCAACAGCCAAGTACAAGGTGATGACAGCAAACGTCCCACAGAGACGGCCTCCTTTTAGAAAGATGTATTGCTGGTGGAGAAAGACCACACACACAGGAAAATAGCAGGAGATAATTGAAGGAGGCAGAAAACACGAATTCTACTCATAGTTGTCCATTTTTAATTTGAATGGTATCTGGAAAACGGATGACATCAAATGAATACTTTTCCAATCAGAGTGTAAAGCGGCACCTACTATGTTGTGGGACATCGACTACAGTGAGAGGCAGGGAGACCTGGTGTGCTACAGTCCACGTGGTCGCAAAGAGTCGGACACGACTGAGCAACCGAACAGCAATAACTATGTCATGACTATGAGTTCAGCAGCTGAAAGGTACACTTGAAGGGTGGGGACCCAGCTTCGATTGCTGGGTGTTCAGACAGACGACGTATTTTGACCCCACACCCAGTCTTGTCAACTGTGTTTTTGTTGGCGGTGGCTCACGGGCCAAATCAGGCACAGAGATTGTGTTTTATTAATCTGTATGTGCTCAGTTGTTCAGTCATGTCTGACTCTTTGAGACCCCGTGGACTGTAGCCCCTCAGGCTTCTCTGTCCATAGGACTCTCCAGGCAAGAACACTGGAGTGAGCTGCCATACCCTTCCTCCAGGGGATCTTCTTGATCTGCATCTCTTCTGACTTCTGCACTGGCAGGCAGGTTCTTTACTACTAGCGCCACCTGGGAAGCCCTTTATAGATATGAGCCAATGGTTAACAATAAGGAGGTTTCAGGTGAAAATGAAACCTTTTCCCTCTTATTCTGAAAATTCAAGATGAGCACGCTGGACCTGCATTTAAATTTTTTCTCTATATGGAGCTTCTTTCGCTTCACATATCCTTTTAAATGTTTCTGTCTGGCTGCACAATCACATTAAAACATTAAGTTGCCAGAACTCTGGACCTTATTTGGTTTTCTCTTATTTCTTCAGACCACAATTCTCTCCTTTTTGAGTTAATTTGGTGCATGAAAATAAATTTGGCTGGAGTTAATTTCTAAGTGATTTCTTTCCGGAAAAATATGTGAGTGGGGATATCCTTTGAGCAATTGTGTATCTGAAAATCTATTTTCCCCTCACATAGACACAGGTACACACACACACACACAGCCATATGCGTAGGCCCACAGTGGTTTAATGAGGTGCCAGCGGCTAGGATAGCCATTCAGTATTTTCAGACCTCTGTTAACATTGCCCTGTCTTGTGGGGAAGTCAGCAGTGTACATGAGAACTCTGCTTCTAACGCCTCCTCTTCCTTTTTCAGGTAACCTGATCCCTTCTGTATTTTTTGCTCTTTGATTCTCCAAAAACGTTTCCCTTTATATTCGAATTCAGATATTTCACTGGAGACAGCAGCTAGGTTTGTGCCATTTTACTTGTTCATTTTTGCAGTGGTGAGCCGTTCCAAACCGAAGACTTAGATGTCCTTAAAGAAAAGTCTCCTTTCGTTTGTAAGCAGGATCTTCCTCCATCGTAGGCTGGGTTCTCTGTGCGCCGTTGGGCAAAGAACAACAATTATTCTTCTTTAGAGCTCACAAAATTGGGGTCAGAAGCCCACGTCTTACTTTTTTTCTCCCTAATCTTTAAAAGGCACAAGTATTAATAGCATCAGGGACTCAGGCTTTGAGTCACAGCGCACGTCCCCTGGTTGTTCGCCGTAAAGGCTGTTCCTCTTGCTACAGCTATAGCTGGAAGCGCCGGCAGGCCGCGCGCTCTGCACCTTTGCGCCGGCGACGTCGCGTTCTCTTGCCTGCGCGCAGGGGCCACAGCGGACGAATCTGAAGGAGGAGCGGGATTCTGAGGACACCAGGGTTGAAGCCGACTCAGTGAGGCAGAGGGGCCGTATTCCGGGCTGTGAAA
>SJXQ01007931.1:0-24357 GCA_006408695.1 Aepyceros melampus | reverse complement strand
GCAGGTCGCGCCTCTGCTCGCGGAGTCGGCGGTCGATGCTCCTGCTGACCCGCCTGGCCTCGCGCTCCTCCGCGCGCTGCCGGTCCGTGCGCCGCCGCCTCTCCGGCGCCGGAGTCCGGACCGGGGCCAGGTCCAAGTCCGGCATCGGGTTCAGGTCGGACCGCGCGCCCTCCACGGGCGGCTCCAGGTCTCCGAAGAGCAGCGGCCGGAGGCTGTGGCACAGCCCCATCTGGGCGCGGGGCGCGGGCCTCGGGGCTCACGCCCGAGTCCCCGCCGAGGGGCGGAAGGGGACTGAGGGCGGAACCGGTACGGAGCTGCGGCCGGCAGGCTGGGGCGCACAGGTGAGTCGGGGCCCCGGCCCCTCACCGCCCCCAAGGGCCATTCCGCCTTTGCCTCTGGTTTCAGGGGCTGGCTACCTCTTTGGCCGGAGATCACCTGACAAAGAGGACTCTGGCCTGACCGGCTGCCGCGAGCCCGGCCCCAGTTACCGTAAGTACCGCCACCTACCCTTACCCCGTTACCGTATTTACTGTTTCCGGCTCGGCGCTCCTAACGTAAATACCACCGCCGGCTAGTCCCCCCCCCACCACGCCCGTTATCGTAAGTTCTGCCTCCTAGCCAGGCCCCCTTACCGTAAATACTGCTGCCCGAGCCTGGCGCGAAGCTGCAAACAGTGCCACCCTGGCCGTGGTGGTGACGCCATCGGCCAGAGCTGCCATCGCCTTCCTTAGAACTTCGTGGGTTTCTTCTCCGGCAGTAGGCAGTAGGAACGCAAAGCCGGCTAAAGGGGTGGGATGCCAGCGTTGAGAGGTTGAGTTCCTAGTGTAGGGTAAGGGAGTTAGAGAGAAAGCGAGGTTCGGAAATAGGAGACAGGCACTTTACAGGAACAGATCACCTTTAACGAGGCGAGAAGGGGCAGCAGTCAGATTAGTGAGCTGCTTCACTAACCCAAGAAAAGAGTAAGTATATATAGGCTTATATGTAGAAATCTGTCTTAAGGGGGCCTGTTCTCCAAGGCTGTTGGAGTAGTTACCTCTTGAACGGTTGGGGCAAGGAATTCTGGAGATCGGCCAGAGGTTGGGACCAGCTGGGAGCTGGGCAATCAACCTTAATGTCCATTTTTTTTTCCTTTGGGTGAGAGAGTTCTTTGTTTTGCATAGAGTGGTGGGGAGGACGGGGAGGGGAGTTTTAACTCCAGGCTATTTTGAGCCCTGTAACTTTCCTTCACCCCTGGGTGTTACACCTGCGCACTCTTTCACCTTCCTGCTGGTCATACATGCCAGTGTACACACCTCCGCACACTGTCGACCCCCACCTCAAACTATTACACCTTCCATCTCGACATTATTTTCAACAAGTTCTACACTTAGTAAAACACTGAAAGCAGGTACCTAATTGTCAACAACAATTGTCATGTACTGTTTATATTTGCTAAAAGAATATGGAATTGCACACTGCATCCGATTTTTAATCTGCAAAGTAGTGCAGAGAGGAGCCAGGCACTTCCAGACCCAGCGCCTTCTCTCCACACCTCAGATCCATGAAAGATCCCCATTTTCTCCTAGTTTCTCACATAACATCCATCATCTTATAGGGCTTCTGCTACGTGTGAAAATTTTGACATAGCTTTTAAGAACCCTGCTATAACACACATTCTTTAATTTTGATCAAAGTGGCATGGGATGTTATAATTGATAGGTAAATATATCTAATAGGAATCCCTGTTAACAGAGAAAATTGGGCTGTTTAATGCCACACAGGCCTGGGCACTTGAATTGTATTCTTCTGGGCTGTAAACTGAAGGCAGCTAAAAATGACAGTTCAGTTCAGTTCAGTTCAGTCGCTCAGTCGTGTTCGACTCTTTGTGACCCCATGAACCGCAGCACGCCAGGCCTCCCTGTCCATCACCAACTCCCAGAGTTCACCCAAACCCATGTCCATTGAGTCGGTGATGCCATCCAACCATCTCATCCTCGGTCGTCCCCTTCTCCTCCTGCCCTCAATCTTTCTCAGAATCAGGGTCTTTTCAAATGAGTCAGCTCTTTTATCAGGTAGCCAAAGTATTGGATCCTGGGCACTTGAATTGTATTCTTCTGGGCTGTAAACTGAAGGCAGCTAAAAATGACAGTTCAGTTCAGTTCAGTTCAGTCGCTCAGTCGTGTTCGACTCTTTGTGACCCCATGAACCGCAGCACGCCAGGCCTCCCTGTCCATCACCAACTCCCAGAGTTCACCCAAACCCATGTCCATTGAGTCGGTGATGCCATCCAACCATCTCATCCTCGGTCGTCCCCTTCTCCTCCTGCCCTCAATCTTTCTCAGAATCAGGGTCTTTTCAAATGAGTCAGCTCTTCTTATCAGGTAGCCAAAGTATTGGAGTTTCAGCTTCAACATCAGTCCTGCCAATGAGACACCCAGGATTGATCTCCTTTAGGATGGACTGGTTGGATCTCCTTGGAGTCCAAGGGACTCTCAAGAGTCTTCAACAATAGTTCAAAAGCATCAGTTCTTCATCACTCAGCTTTCTTTATAGTCCAACTCTCACATCCATACACAAAACCCACACAATTACATAGGTTGTGTCAAGAATGATAACTGGATTTGGTAAGAAGTAAGTGAAAGTGAAAAGTAAAAGTGAAAGTCGCTCAGTCATGTCTGACTCTTTGCGGCCCCATAGACTATACAGTCTATGCAATTCTCCAGGCCAGAATACCGGAGTGGGTAACCTTTCCCTTTTCCAGGGTATCTCCCCAAGCTAGGGATCAAACCCAAGTCTCCCGCATTGCAGGCACATTCTTTACCAGCTGAGGCACAAGGTAAGAAGTAAGGTGTTTGCTAAACCAGATTGGTCAGGGTCTGAAATGGTTGCGTAGTTATAAGGGGAGACCTTTAGACCAGAAGGTTGAAACTGGCAGCAACCGGCAGCTACTGTTTTGAGAAAGGCTGGTGGTGTCCTTGAGTCTGACACAATTCAGAAAATTCAGGTTTCTCAATGAGCCAGAAACGTGTCTGGAACCACATCCACAGTGGCCACCCAGCTCCATTTTCCTGAACCAGAGCTACTGCATTTTGATTTTAAACATTCTTGTCTTCAGTGGTTCAAGCAGATGACAGTGCATGTTTGACAGGTCATAAGACAGGCTGTTCTAGTGAGCATAAGTTCAGTTCAGTTCAGTTGCTCAGTCTTGTCTGACTCTGCGACCCCATGAATCACAGTATGCCAGGCCTCCCTGTCCATCACCAACTCCCAGAGTTCACTCAGACTCACACCCATCGAGTCAGTGATGCCATCCAGCCATCTCATCCTCTGTCGTCCCCTTCTTCTCCTGCCCCCAATCCCTCCCAGCATCAAAGTCTTTTCCAATGAGTCAACTCTTCGCATGCGGTGGCCAAAGTACTGGAGTTTCAGCTTTAGTATCATTCCTTCCAAAGAACACCTTGGACTGATCTCCTTCAGAATGGACTGGTTGGATCTCCTTGCAGTCCAAGGGACTCTCAAGAGTCTTCTCCAACACCACAGTTCAAAAGCATCAATTCTTCAGCACTCAGCCTTCTTCACAGTCCAACTCTCACATCCATACATGACCACAGGAAAAACCATAGCCTTGACTAGATGGACCTTAGTCAGCAAAGTAATGTCTCTGCTTTTGAATATGCTATCTAGGTTGATCATAACTTTTCTTCCAAGGAGTAAGCGCCTTTTAATTTCATGGCTGCAGTCACCATCTGCAGTGATTTTGGAGCCCCCCAAAATAAAGTCTGACACTGTTTCCACTGTTTCCCCATCTATTTCCCATGAGGTGATGGGGCCAGATGCCATGATCTTCGTTTTCTGAATGTTGAGCTTTAAGCCAACTTTTTCACTCTCCTCTTTCACTTTCATCAAGAGGCTTTTTTTAGTTCCTCTTCACTTTCTGCCATAAGGGTGGTGTCATCTGCATATCTGAGGTTATTGATATTTCTCCCGGCAATCTTGATTCCCGGAGAAAGCAATGGCATCCCACTCCAGTACTCTTGCCTGGGAAATCCCATGGGCAGAGGAGCCTGGTAGGCTGCAGTCCATGGGGTCGCTAAGAGTCAGACACGACTGAGCCAGTTCACTTTCACTTTTCACTTTCCTGCATTGGAGAAGGAAATGGCAACCCACTCCAGTGTTCTTGCCTGGAGAATCCCAGGGACGGGGAAGCCTGGTGGGCTGCCGTCTATGGGGTCGCACAGAGTCGGACATGACTGAAGTGACTTAGCAGCAGCAGCAGTAGCAGCAATCTTGATTCCAGCTTGTGTTTCTTCCAGTCCAGCGTTTCTCATGATGTACTCTGCATATAAGTTAAATAAGCAGGGTGACAATATACAGCCTTGAGGTTCTCCTTTTCCTATTTGGAACCAGTCTGTTGTTCCATGTCCAGTTCTAACTGTTGCTTCCTGGCCTGCATACAGATTTCTCAAGAGGCAGGTCAGGTGGTCTGGCATTCCCATCTCTTGAAGAGTTTTCCACAGTTTATTGTGATCCACACAGTCAAAGGCTTTGGCATAGTCAATGAAGCAGAAATAGATGTTTTTCTGGAACTCTCTTGCTTTTTCCATGATCCAACGGATGCTGGCAATTTGATCTCTGGTTCCTCTGCCTTTTCTAAAACCAGCTTGAACATCTGGAAGTTCACGGTTCACGTATTGCTGAAGTCTGGCTTGGAGAATTTTGAGCATTACTTTACTAGCGTGTGAGATGAGTGCAATTGTGTGGTAGTTTGAGCATTCTTTGGCATTGCCTTTCTTTGGGATTGGAATGAAAACTGACCTTTTCCAGTCCTGTGGTCACTGCTGAGTTTTCCAAATTTGCTGGCATATTGAGTGCAGCACTTTCACAGCATCATCTTTCGGGATTTGAAATAGCTCAACTGGAATTCCATCACTTCCACTAGCTTTGTTCATAGTGATGCTTTCTAAGGCCCACTTCACATTCCAAGATGTCTGGCTCTAGATGAGTGATCACACCATCGTGATTATCCAGGTCATGAAGATCTTTTTTGTACAGTTCTTCTGTGTCTTCTTGCCACCTCTTCTTAATATCTTCTGCTTCTGTTAGGTCCAGACCATTTCTGTCCTTTATCAAGCCCATCATTGCATGAAATGTTCCCTTGGTATCTCTAATTTTCTTGAAGAGATCTCTAGTCTTTCCCATTCTGTTGTTTTCCTCTTATTTCTCTGCATTGATCGCTGAAGAAGGCTTTCTTATCTCTTCTTGCTATTCTTTGGAAATCTGCATTCAGATGCTTATATATTTCCTTTTCTCCTTTGCTTTATGCTTCTCTTCTTTTCACAGCTATTTGTAAGGCTTCCTCAGACAGCCGTTTTGCTTTTTTTGCATTTCTTTTCCATGGGGATGGTCTTGATCAAAAGTTCATGTTAAATGATGCATAAGCCACAATGACTTACCCGCACCTCAACAGCAGTTATTAGAAAAATTTGATTATGTGATCTATGCATAGAATAAATGAGAATAAAATGTTTAATATTTATATATAACTGCTAGTGAAGTTTAAGATTTTTAAAGTGATTTAAAGTCATTGGGTTATGTATATGAACAATTTCTAATGTCAAAGATTGATTATGAATCTGAAAATAGAAACCATGAGGGGAGTCCAAGTAAATGTCACATCACAGCAGGTTGATATAATATGTAATCTTGTGTGATCTTCAGTGCTGCAGACAGGATTTTTCCATTCTTAATTTGTCTTCCTGTGAACTTCCTAAGAACAAATGGTTAGGATGTAGTAAAAGGGTGTGTCTAATGTCTTTGTATGGATATATGTTTAATTGATTAATGTGGCACTTTATTAATGCCAGTTTTACACATTTTAACACCATTCCATTGGAAACGTCAGTGAAATTGTAGAAAAGAGGTAGGACCAATTTGAGTTCCTCTCTCCCAGGTTGGGGCTCTGTTTGATTAGTTTGATATATAGTCTGAGAGGATTAATTAAATAATTCAATAACTAAATTTTATAAAAATATAGCCATTCAAAGCAAAAGTGGAGGCCTATCTTCCTATAATGCAGGATTTACCAGCCTCTGTGCTATCAACCTTTGAGGCTGGATAATTTGTTGTCTTGGGGGCATGTCCTGTGCATTGTGCGATGTTACAAATTGCTCAAAGATTTCAAATTAAGATGTAGGCATGATAAATGAACTGATGGAGAATCTTAGCAGAGAAATTGAAACTGTTGAAGGGAAGCAAATGGAAATACGAAAACAGAAAAGTGCAATAACATAAAAAATTCATTGGATGTACTTAACAGCAGGTTGAACATGAAAGAACAATTTGAAGACTTAGAAAGCAGATGTATAGAAATGATTTCATCTACAAGGTGGGGTAGGAGGAAGCAACTGAGGTGAAATGAGCAGATTCCCAGAGGCCTGTTGATGAATATTATCTCATCTAAAATAAGTGTAATTAGAGTCCTAGAAAACAATGGAAAAAAACAAGGCAGAAACAATATTTGAAGAAATAGTGGCCTCAAATTTCTAGAATTTGATCAAAGATATTCACTAATAAATCCAAGAAACCCAGTGAGTCACATGCAGGATGCTGCTACTGCTGCTGCTAAGTCGCTTCAGTCGTGTCTGACTCTGTGCGACCCCAGAGACAGCAGCCCACCAGGCTCCCCCATCCCTGGGATTCTCCAGGCAAAAACACTGGAGTGGGGTGCCATTTCCTTCTCCAGTGAGATGCAGGATGAAGACACAGAAAAATGCACATTGGTACACACGATCAAGCTGCTGAAGCCTCAAAATAAAGAATCATAAAAGTAGCCAAAGAAAAGAGACCTTATGTATAGAAAATAACACATGGAAACACATGTATAGAAAATATTGGCTTTTCATCAGAGATAATGGAGGTTAAAAGGCAGCAAAACAGCACAGTGGAAGTGCTGGAATACAGAAAAAAATCACCAATTTATAATTTGATATCTTGAAAAGTCACATTGTATTTGACTCTGCAATCCCATGGACTGCAGCATGCCAGGCTCTCCTGTTTTCCACTGTCTTCCAAAGTTTGCTCAAATTCATATCCATTGAGTTGGTGATGCTGTCTAACCATCTCATCCTCTGCTGCCCCCTTCTCCTCCTGCCCTCAATTTTTCCCAGAATTGAGGTCTTTTCCAATGATCTGCTCTTTGCATCAGGTGGCTAAAGTATTGGAGCCTAAGCATCAATCCTTCCAATGAATATTCAGGGTTGATCTCCTTTAAGATTGACTGATTTGTTCTCCTTGCAGTGTATTGTGAGTTTATAATATATACAGATGAAATATGTGAAGCTGTTGCAAAGGATAGGGTTGGGTGAAGGAACCACCCTCCAGAGTTCCAGTGTATAAAGCAGTGTAGTTGTGATGCATATACATTGTGATAAGTCACCAACAGCGTCTTCTTCAGTGACAGAAATGTGGAGTGAAAGCTTGGAATATGGGTATTGTTCTGAAGAACTGAGTTTAATCTCACTTAATTCTAATTAGCTTAAAATTTAAATTTAATAGCCACAGGTGGCTAGTGACTACCATTTTGTACAATGCAGCCCTAGAGAAACCATTGAAAAATAATAAACAGTGGGATACCTAAAAAGCTAGTAGGGAAAGAAGACTGAAATCGCAAAACAAAAACAAACAAAACAAACCCAAAACTTCAAGTAAGCTCAAAGAAAGGAGAGAAACAAAGGAACCAAATGGAAAACAAATAGCAAAATGGCTGCCTTAAATCCAAGCCATTTTATAATTAAATGTAAATGGCCTAAACTTTCCAATGAAAAGGCAAGAATTTCAGGATAAAAAAAGACTGACCTTTTTGCTGTTTATAAGAAAACTTTAAATACAGATGCAAATAGGTTGATAATAAAAAGAAGGAAAAATGTGTGTGATGGCATATCAATTTCCTGTAGATGCTGTAACAAGCAACTAGGAAGCTTAAAGGAGCAGATACTCATTCTCTCCCAGTTCTGGAGGTGTTGGTGGGGCCACAGCTCCCGCCCGAAGCTCTAGGGAGAAACTGCCTGGCCTCTTGCAGCTTCCGGTGCTCTCGGTATTTGCTTATCATCACTACCGCCTCTGCCTCTGTCTTCACTAGTCTGTTCCCTGTGTCTGTGTGTGTCCTTTTCTGTCTCTTTGTATACAAGGTCTCACTGGATTTGGGTTCCACCTAATCCAGTATGGTATCATGTGTGGGTTAAATAGTGTTTCCCAAAACACTATTTTCTTAGCTCTTGTTAAAATTAAGAGAAATCTTATTCTTGTAATTATGTTTCCATTCCTGCTGCTTGATGGTCAGTTCAGGCCAGATCTACAAGGTCCTCATTAGAGTTGATGGGCAGGCTTTGTAACACCCCTGCTTTCTCCCTGCACCCCAAACCTCACCTCTCAGTTCACTTCTTAAAAATGTATTTGTACTGGAGTACAACTGACTTCAAATATTGTGTTAGTTTCTGTGCTTAGTCACTCAGTCATGTCTGACCCTTCACGACTCCATGAACTGTAGCCCTCCAGGCTCCTCTGTCCATGGGGATTCTCCAGGCAAGAGTATTGGAGTGGGTTGCCATGCCCTTCTCCTGGGGATCTTCCCAACCCAGAAATTGAACCCAGGTCTCCTGCACTGCAGGTGGATTCTTTACCATCTGAGCCATGTACAGCAAAGTGACTCTGTTATACGTGTATATTTTCCTATTTTTTTCCATTATAGTTTATTGTGCTAGTGCTAAGCCACTCCAGTCGTGTTCGACTCTTTGTGACCCTATCGACCATAGCCTGCCAGGCTCCTCTGCCCATGAGATTCTCCAGGCAAGAATACTGGAGGGGGTTGCCATTTCCTTCTCCAGGACATCTTCCCAACCCAGCGATTGAACCCACATTGCTGGCATCTCCTGCACTGGCATGTGGGTTCTTTACCACTAGTGCCACCTGGGCAGCCCTATAGTTTATTATAAAATACTGAATAAAGCTCCCTGTGCAATACAGCAGGTCCTTGGCATTTATATTTATCTGTTTTATCTGTAGTAGGGTGTATCTGCTAATCCCAAACTCCTGATTTATCCGCCCCCCTCCACCCTCACAGTCATTTTTAAAGTTGAGGTATAATTGACATTTTACTAGTTTCAGGTGTACAATGCAGTGATTCAAAATTCTTACTTATTGTGAAATGACCACCACAATAAGTCCAGTTAGCATCATCACCACACAGTTAATACAAACGAGAACTTTTAAGATCTATTCTCTCAACAGCTTCAAAAATACAGTATTGTTCACTACAGTCACCATGCTGTACCTTACAGCGCCAGGACTTATTTATTTCATAACTGGAAATTTGTACCTTTTGACTCTTTTCACTCATTTTCTCCACCCCTGAACTCCCTGCCTCTGGTAACCACCAATCTGTTCTGTATCTATGGACTTGGGTTGTTTGTTTTATAGATTCCACATATAAGTGATAACATGCAATATTTGTCTTTCTCTGACTTATTTCACTTGGCATAATGCCTTTAAGGTCCATCCATTTTGTCACAAATGGCAAGATCACAGTCTTTTTTATGGCTGTGGTGTATATACGTATCTCATCGTCTTTATCCATTCATCTATCAGGGGGCACTTAGGCTGTTTCCATGCCTTGGTGGTTGTAGATGGTGCTGCAGTGAGGATGGGGGTGCATGTACCTTCTCACCTTCATTTTTCATGTCCTCTCAAAAATCCCTCAGAGTTTTACTGACATTTAGTTCAGATCAGTTTTTATGTTTACTATGACTAGGTAAATTCTTTTTATGATTGAGCTTCTTACCATATTATAATTGTAAGGCCGGACCCTGGGGCCATGATGGGCCGCCCCTCCTCCCTCCCGCCGGCAGAGAAAGTCCCTAATGGAAGGATCCCCCCAGATCCTGAGGACCAATGACAGCACACTTCGCCAGCTAAAACAATCCCCACCCCAGCCGCGAAAAGGGCCTATCAGCCCGCCAACACCTCGACCTAACAACCTATCCGAACCCCCATCTACTAACCAGACCATCCCTCACAATGAACGTGTATAAGCCACCCTCAACACTGTCCGGGCGCCGACTTCCTCCACCTGCCTTGCTCAGGTCCGGGAACCCACCTGGTAGCACTTTGCCATTAAAAAGCCTGTTAGACACCCTTTTGGTGTCCTGGTTGTTTTTTACCTAACATTTGGCGCCCAACGTGGGGCCCGAGGCAAAGGCCGTCCCGTGACAAGTGGGATTTGCGGCCCCCCTCGGGTCTGGCCTGCGCCAGGTCAGGTCACCCCGTCACCCCTCCGGGACCATTCAACCGTCTGGCAGGATACGGGGTAAGTTCCCTCGGTCGGGCTCCAGGGGGCGTTGCTCCCATGGCGAATATCCGAGGGTGTCTAGGTCCCTTTAAATCGCGGCCGCATCTGGACCCCTCCTCCGCAGGCCAGGCCTGCTATTCCTCGGCGCCAGTCAACTCAGAGACGTCTGTCTTGGCTGAGTGGCCCTCTCCTCTACTCACTGGGTTGACGGCCTGTTCGGGGATGCCTGACTGGACCGCTCCCAGCCCCACTAACGATTGGTCCAGGACCTTCGTTTCATATTCGCCATGGGGGCGGCTGCCTCCAAGGCCGACCAACCCTGGTCCACACTGCTGGAATGTTTACTCGCCAACCTCAGAACTCTACACATCTCTGGAGAAATTCGCTCCAAATGCTTCACCTTCCTCTGTTCTGAGGCGTGGCCCCAATATTCTTTAGATTATGGCTCACCATGGCCACCAACTGGAACTTTCGATTTTAACATCCTCCGTGCCTTAGATAATTACTGCCGGAGGATGGGAAAATGGTCTGAGGTACCCTATGTACAGGCTTTCTGGCTGTTGCGCTCCTGTCCCACCCTATGTACCTGCTGTTCCCCTTCTGAAATTCTAACCATGGCCCTTTCTAGCCCTACACCAACTCCCCCTCTATCGCCCTCACCAATTTCCTCCATATCCACTCCTCCCCCATAGTCCTCACAGCCCAGCCCTCCTGTGACTAGCCTCTCGCCGCTCCCTTGGCTCTGCCTCAATATCCACCCCTTTCTCCGTGCCCACCCCTTTCTGACTCACCAGTCAGCTCACACACAAGGTCCCAGACCACTCCCAATCTACCGCCAGCTCCCCTGCTTCCTCTCCGCCAGGTGGCTGGCCCGGAGGGTCTCGCCCATGTCCATGTGCCCTTTTCACTCCAGGACCTTGCCCATATCGAACACGGCTAGGCTCCTATTCGGCCAACCCCTCTAACTACATCAGAAACTTCATCCAGCTGCCTCGGTCTTACGCCCTTACCTGGCAAGATGTATTTGTCATTCTGGGGTCCACCACTACCCCAGAGGAAAGAAAGGTGATTTGGGCTGCGGCAAAAGTGGTGGCTGACCAAAACATCTCGGTAAGCCAGCAGACCCTGCCTGACCACCTGGAGCAGCTGCTATTTCAGACGTAGACCCAGACTGGGACTATCAGGAGGGACAGAAAGGAAGAGCCAACATTCAGTACATAGAAAAGTGCCTATTGGAGGGAATAGAAACCACCTCCCTCAGGGTGGTAAACCTACTTAAGCTAGATGAGGTAACCCAGGCCCCGATAAAAACCCAACAGCCTTTCTTAACAGGCTGGCAGAGGCTCTCACCACCTATACCCGGATTGCCCCAGATTCTCTGGCGGGGGTCACCAACCTAGCCAACCATTTTATATCCCAGTCAGCTTCAGACATCAAAAAAAACCCCACAAAACTCTCCAAGGCTGAGGATGGGCCTCAGACCCCACTCCGAGACCTGGTAAAAATGGCCTTTAAGGTTTATAATGCCCGAGAGGAAGCCGCTGAAGCCAGCCACAAGGCAAGACTCAAATAAAAAACCGAACTCCAGGCTAACCTCCTTGAGGGACACACCCAGACACTGGTTGCAGCCCTGCGGCCGGCCATGGGACAAAAGGTGGGTCCCCAGAAGCCACGACCGGGAGCCTGCTTCAAATGCGGTCATGAGGGCCACTGGGCCCGCCGATGCCCAGACCCACAGCCCCCAACAAAGCCGTGCCCTCATTGCAAACAACTGGGACATTGGGCGAGTGATTGTCCCTGGGCAACTCAGGCCCCGGCCTTACTGGGCCGAGGTCTAGGCTCCCAAAAGGACATTTCCTCCCTGCACCCCACCTTGGAACTTCTCTCCTTTGATGAAGATTGATGGCACCCAGACTCGGGGACCCCCATAACCCAAGCTGAGCCCAGGATAATGCTCAAGTGGCAGGTAAGTCTATCAATTTCTTGATAGATATGGGGGCTACTTACTCGGTTCTTCCCTCCTTTGGGGGCACCTTGCATCCTTCCCAGGTCTCGGTGGTGGGTATAGACGGCACGTCTTCACGACCCTTGCAGACTGGGCCACAGCCCTGTCAGCTTGATCACTTCTTGGTCACACACTCTTTTCTGATAATCCCTTCATGCCCCACTCCCCTGCTGGGGCAGGACATTTTAGCTAAGCTTAGGGCCACCATTCACCTACTTCTCTCACTTTCTCAATCTCTCACCTTGCCCCTGCTCCTCCTTTGCTCCCCTGAGGCTCCAGTTGTCAACTCTAGCGTCTGGAACACTGAAATCCCTCTGGTAGCAACCCATCACACCCCCATCCTGATTAAACTGCGTGATCCCTCCCGCTTCCCAAACCACCCTCAATTCCCCATCTCTCAGACTCACCTACGAGGTCTTAAACCAATGATAGCCCGTCTCTTGGGCTGGGGCCTCCTAGTCCCCACGACCTTGCCTTGCTGGCGGCTACTGATTGGTCCAGGGCCTTCAACTGATAAACGAGGCCATAATCCCTGCCCATCCGATTGTCCCCAATCCTTATACCTTGCTTTCTGACATCTCTAGCAGTACAACTCACTTTACTGTCATAGACCTCAAAGATGCCTTTTTCACTCTTCCCTTACACCCAGACTGCCAATTACTCTTTGCTTTCACATGGACCAACCCAGAAACCCAACAGTCCTCCCCCAAGGGTTTAGAGACAGCCCCCTTTTTTTTGGCCAGGCTCTGGCCCGGGATCTGGCTACATTCCCTTTGGCCCCTAGTGTCCTCTTACAGTATGTAGATGACCTTCTGCTCTGCAGCCCCTCACAAGCTCTCTCTCAGACACGTACCACTATTCTTAACTTCCTTAGCTCTAAAGGATACCTAGCATCTCAACAAAAGGCCCAACTCACCCAGACCTCTGTGACTTACCTAGGTCTAAAGATTACCCCAACAACCAAGGCTCTAATACTGACAGACTCAGCCTTCTCCGAGACCTCTGCCCTTCTTCCACTGGAGAACAAATCCTGTCTTTTCTGGGGTTGACAGAATTCTTCCAGCACTGGGTCCCCAACTATGCTTCACTGGCTAAACCCCTCTACACAGCCGCAAAAGACACCCCTACGGGACTGCTCTCTTCAGAAACAGAGGTCCAGAAGGCTTTCTACAACCTCTGCTCAGCTTTGCTGTCCTCTTCCTTGCTCTTCCTGCCCAATCCCAACCTCCCCTATCACCTGTACACTGATGAAAAAGGGGGCATAGCCTTTAGAGCCCTCATACAGCCTGCGGGCCCTGAAATGCTGCCAGTGACATTTATCTCCAAACAGTTAGACCCCACCGCCCGGGGATGGTTCCCCTGCCTACGTGCCCTGGCAGCAACAGCTTCTCTATACATAGATGCAAAAAAGCTGATTTTAGATCAACCCCTAACTATATTCTCACCACATCGCTTGGCCGACCTCCTGGCTTCCAAGTTCCTGTCGGACCTTAGCGACTCTCGGCTCCAACAATTCCACTTGGTCTTTCTGGATAACTCCCAGGTTACTTTGGGTTGCAGCTCCCAGCTAAACCCTCTATCTTCTCTCCCCTCGCTTCCAACCTGTCCTTCAGGCAAAGACACAGGACCTCACATGCATAGAGGTCCTGGACACTCTTACCCAACCACCCCCAAACCTTTTTGCTACTCCACTACAAAACCCAGACCTCATGCTATTTGTGGATGGCAGCTCAAAACAAGACCCTAACAGTTGCCAGGCTGCTGCGTATGCAGTTGTGACCACCAATGAAATCCTCGAGGCTTGCCTGCTACCGGAGGGAACCACCTCCCAAAAGGCAGAACTAATAGCACTCACTAGAGCCTTACACCTGGCAACGGGAAAATGGGTTAACATCTATACTGACTCCAAATATGGCTTTCTGATCGCACATTCACATTCAGCTATTTGGAGAGAGAGGGGATTCCTCACCACCAAGGGATCACCCTTCTCTAATCCCCCCTAATCGCCAAGCTCCTGGAGGCCATCCCTCAGCCCACCCAGGTAGCCATCCTACACTGCAAAGGACATCAGATGACTCATGACATGGTTTCCCTGGGCAACAATAAGGCTGACCAGGTGACCAAACAGATAGCCTTACAACAGGGGCTCTGCCCATACTATTTCTTAAGACCTCCCTTACACCTAACTACTCAGAGGCCGAAATGGAGGCCCTCCTCTCATAGGAGGGCGCTTCCAAACACCCCTCAGGATGGATCACGCTCCACAACAAACTAGTCCTACCCCAAAAACAGGCAATGTCCATTATCACCCAGATCCATGACTCTTTACACATTGGGCCCCGAGCACTCTTGACCTTCCTTAGCTCTCTCTTTTCCCCATTACACCTCCGACCTACCATTCAGGCAGTCCATCATCACTGCCTAATCTGTGCCAAGACCTCTCCTCAAGGAGGACTCAGGCCGCCACAAGAAACTCACCAGTTGAGGGGACACCTGCTGGGACAGGATTGGCAGATAGACTTTACTCACATGTCTAGACATTGGACCTTCTGGTATATGCTGGTCTGTGTTGACACTTTTTCTGGATAGGTAGAAGCATTCCCCACTGCCCGGGAGACAGCCGATACTGTCGCCAACACTCTCTTAACCCACCTCATTCCACGGTTCAGGCTCCCCAACTCCATCCAGTCTGATAACAGGCCTGCCTTTGTTTCTCAAATCACTCAACAAATAAGCGAGTCTTTAAACATTTCTTGACACTTACATGTCCCATACAGGCCTCAGTCGTCAGGCAAGGAGGAATGGGCTAACGGTATCCTCAAGGCTCACCTGACCAGGGTAACGGCAGAACTTCGTCTCTCCTGGGTTGATCTCCTGCCAGCAGCCCTGACCCACATATGGACAACTCCTCATGCCAAGATGGGTTTAACACCTTTTGAACTGCTGTACAGTAGGCCATATCTGCTGACTAACTTTCTGGATCTTCTGGGGATTTACTTGCCCTATTTCACTCTCTGAGGTCCCTACTTAGAGAACATGCTGACCGTGTCCTCCCTCAACCTGTCAGAGACCATGCCCAGGAGATCCTGTCCCCTGCTTTGGCACCAGGAGATCAGGTTCTCCTAAAAACGCTGACGCCTCAACCCTTTCAGCCACGGTGGACTGGGCCTTTTACGGTGGTCCTCACCACCCCTACAACAGCCAAACTGTGGGGACACGAGCCGTAGTACCACATCACATGGCTCAACCAAGCTCCACTACATGGCCTGCCTTCTCCCAAACCCCTAGAGACTTACACCTCTAAAATCTCAGGACCTACCAAGATCACCATTACTAAGACACCCCTGCCTCCCGCCGGAGAAGGCGATGGCACCCCACTCCAGTACTCTTGCCTGGAGAATCCCAGGGACGAGTGAGCCTGGTGGGCTGCCGTCTATGGGGTCACACAGAGTCGGACACGACTGAAGTGACTTAGCAGCAATTTTCCATTGTGTATATGTACCACAGCTTTCTTATCCATTCGTCTGCTGATAGACATCTAGGTTGCTTCCATGTCCTGGCTATTATAAACAGTGCTGCGATGAACATTGGGGTACATGTGTCTCTTTCAATTCTGGTTTCCTCAGTGTGTATGCCCAGCAGTGGGATTGCTGGGTCATATGGCAGTTCTATTTCCAATTTAAGGAATCTCCACACTGTTCTCCATAGTGGCTGTACTAGTTTGCATTCCCACCAACAGTGTAAGAGGGTTCCTGCCGGGGTCCAGCCCCGGTGGATCCAGGGATATTCAAAGCAGGGACAGAGCAGGCGAGATAGGACAGGACAGGATAGGATAGGATAGCTCAGGACAGGATAGGATAGTAGGAAATTAGTAGAAAAATAGAAGGCTGAATAACTTGGTTTACAGGGAAAGCCAATAAAATCTCAAGACAAGAGATTTGCACCATCTACGTGGGTCACCGGTGTCCGCTTGAATCTCTAAAGGGGCCCCACTGTGGATCCCTTTTCTTGCAGAACTTAGAGCCAGAGCAAGTAAGTGACGTGGTGAGCCTCCTGCTCCAGATGGGAATTCAGCCTGAAATTAAAGTACAAGAGGACAGAGACAAAGAGACATGGAGGGGGGGGGAGCCAGATATCTTTAAAGAAGGAGTTAGAGCGAGCCATCTGAGAAACTGGTCTGAGAAGCTGTCCGGAAAAACTGCTCCAAGAAAACTGCTCCCGAATATAAGAGGCTTTGTAGCTCCTCTTCACTTTCTGCCATAAGGGTGGTTGCCGGGGTCCAGCCCCGGTGGATCCAGGGATATTCAAAGGTGGGACGGAGCAGGTGGATAGGACAGGACAGGACAGGATAGCTCAGGACAGGATAGAATAGTAGGAAATTAGTAGAAAAATAGGAGGCTGAATAACTTGGTTTATGGGGAAAGCCAATAAAATCTCAAGACAAGAGATTTGCACCATCTACATAGGCCACCGGCGTCCGCTTGAATCTCTAAAGGGGCCCCACTGTGGGTCCCTTTTCTTGCAGAACTTAGGGTCAGGGCAAGTAAGTAGACGTGGTGAGCCTCCCGCTCCAGATGGGAATTCAGCCTGAAGTTAAAGTACAAGAGGACAGAGACAAAGAGACATAGGGGGAGCCAGACTTCTCTAAAGAAGGAGTTAGAGTGAGCCATTTGAGAAACCGGTCCGCGAAACTGGTCTGAGAAAAGTTGTTCCGGAAAAGCTGCTCTGAGAGACTGTCTCCGAGAAAACTGGTCCAAACTGGTCCGAGAAAACTGCTCTCAAAACTGACCCCTCTTTATTATTCACATGTCCTTTTTATACAATGAAGATCAATGGGTTTCACAAATTTTGGCAATGACAGCAGCCCTGACTCTTATCGAGACCAGGCTTATTCTCTGCATACCTAATTGTATACATAAGTCTTAGGTAATTTACATCATCTTCCGGCCAAAAGGCCAATTCAACAATTTACAGCTCTTTTCTGATAAGTGTTATTTTTTCCAAGGTCTGGTGCCATTCTCAGGGGGCACTAAACAAAGTTGCATTCTTACACAGCAAGGATACAGCAAGCAAGAGGGAGTACAATGATTTATAAAAGAAAGCAATTAACTCGAAAGCCTAGTGTTGCTAACATCAAAAAACTACTACATATTTTTTTTAAATGTTGTTTGTAAAGCTGAAACTTCCAGGTGCAAATAAGGAGGTCTGGCAGCAAAAAAGTCCTATTACTGATAGGACTTTGGCTCTTAGAAAAAGTTTGTAAATTTAAAACACTTCAAGGCCTTTTTGCCCCTCACAGTTGGGGGTTTGTGAGCAATTCACAAGCTTGCAAAAAGTCAGGGGAACCTGTTTAGGCGGGCTAGAGCATTATCAAAGGGGGTTGGGCTGAAACACTCCTTTCAAATGCAGGAAGCTAAAGCTTTGAATTAACTCTTTCCGAGAAACTGGCAGAGAATAGTGGGGAAACAGACAAATACAAATTCTTATTTTTGGGGTACATGCTCAGGAAAAACCAGGGAGAAATCTGATAACTCAAATTGCTCTGCCATCTGAGTGAGCCACGTGACTCTGTCACGGGTGGGATTCCTCACGCTGGCCCCCGACAGGTGGTGTCATCTGCATATCTGAGGTTATTGATATTTCTCCCAGCAATCTTGATTCCAGCTTGTGCTTCTTCCAGCCCAGCGTTTCTCATGATGTACTCTGCATAGAAGTTAAATAAGCAGGGTGACAATATACAGCCTTGACGTACTCCTTTTCCTATTTGAAACCAGTCTGTTTTTCCATGTCCAGTTCTAACTGTTGCTTCCTGACCTGCATACAGATTTCTCAAGAGGCAGGTCAGGTGGTCTGGTATTCCTATCTGTTTCAGAATTTTCCACAGTTTGTGGTGATCCACACAGTCAAAGGCTTTGGCATAGTCCAGAAAGCAGAAATAGATGTTTTTCTGGAACTCTCTTGCTTTTTCCCTGGTCCAGCGGATGTTGGCAATTTGATTTCTGGTTCCTCTGCCTTTTCTAAAACCAGCTTGAACATCAGGGAGTTTATCTGAGGTTATTGATATTTCTCCCGGCAATCTTGATTCCAGCTTGTGCTTCTTCCAGCCCAGCGTTTCTCATGATGTACTCTGCATATAAGTTAAATAAGCAGGGTGACAATATACAGCCTTAACCTACTCCTTTTCCTATTTGGAGCCAGTCTGTTGTTCCATGTCCAGTTCTAACTGTTCCTTCCTGACCTGCATACAGATTTCTCAAGAGGCAGGTCAGGTGGTCTGGTATGCCCATCTCTTTCAGAATTTTCCACAGTTTACTGTGATCCACACAGTCAAAGGCTTTGGCATAGTCAAGAAAGCAGAAATAGATGTTTTTCTGGAACTCTCTTGCTTTTTCCATGATCCAGCGGATGTTGGCAATTTGATCTCTGGTTCCTCTGCCTTTTCTAAAACCAGCTTGAACATCAGGGAGTTCACAGTTCACATATTGCTGAAGCCTGGCTTGGAGAATTTTGAGCATTACTTTACTAGCATGTGAGATGAGTGCAATTGTGCAGTAGTTTGAGCATTCTTTGGCATTGCCTTTCTTTGGGATTGGAATGAAAACGGACCTTTTCCAGTCCTGTGGCCACTGCTGGGTTTTCCAAATTTGCTGGCATATTGAGTATAGCACTTTCACAGCATCATCTTTCGGGATTTGGAATAGCTCAGCTGGAATTCCATCACCTCCACTAGCTTTGTTCATAGTGATGCTTTCTAAGGCCCACTTGACTTCACATTCCAGGATGTCTGGCTCTAGGTGAGTGATCACACCATTGTGATTATCTGGGAGTGAAGATCTTTTTTGTATAGTTCTTCTGTGTTACCCTGGCAACTTCTCTATAAATCTAAAATATTCCCCCAAAAAAATGTTTATTAAAAATGAAATGTAGATTCTAGTCTAACCCATCATTTTGGAAAGGATGTAGAAAAGACCAGTAGGACAATATGACAGAAGACAACAAGAGCTAGAACCCTTTTCTCCAGAGCTTTCAGGTGAAGCCCCTTAGAAATGATGGCACCCCTCACCATGATACTGCCTTCTGCAAATGACTTGGTCGGGGATGTTTTCCTTCAGGACTCTAAACTGTAAAAAGTTAATCCATTATATCTAGGTATCTCACAGGGCTCTTAATAGTACTGTTTACTGAATATCAGTTCAGCATAGTATTAATAGTTAAGAGGGTGAAAGCTTAAATTTGCATAGGGCTTCTCCCACTTTCCAACTGTATGATTGTGGCTAGTTATTTAACCTCTCTTTGCCTCATCTTCCTTATATACAAAGTGTGGATGATAATAGTACCTTCTTCTTAAGGCTTTTCTGAGCGTTAAATGAGACCATCCTTATGAAGTACTTAGCACAGACCTGACATACAATGAATTCTGGGTGTTTTTATTTATGTGCAAATACCTTATTGTGTTTTATATGTGTTTATATTACATGTGAATTTCCTATCATGTCTCATTTTTATTTTTTACAGCTTTTAAATTATATATACTACAACAAACTTTTAAATTACACATAATTTACAGTGTAGCCAAGTCTTAAGTATATCAGTTCAGTTCAGTTCAGTCGCGCAGTCGTGTCCGACTCTTTGCGACCCCATGAATCGCAGTACGCCAGGCCTCCCTGTCCATCACCAACTCCCGGAGTTCACTCAGACTCATGTCCATTGAGTCTGTGATGCCATCCAGCCATCTCATCCTCGGTCGTCCCTTTCTCCTCCTGCCCCCAATCCCTCCCAGCATCAGGGTCTTTTCCAATGAGTCAACTCTTCGCATAAGGTGCCCAAAGTACTGGAGCTTCAGTTTTAGCATCATTCCTTCCAAAGAAATCCCAGGGTTGATCTCCTTCAGAATGGACTGGTTGGATCTCCTTGCAGTCCAAGGGACTCTCAAGAGTCTTCTCCAACACCACAGTTCAAAAGCATCAATTCTTCTGCGCTCAGCCTTCTTCACAGTCCAACTCTCACATCCATACATGACCACAGGAAAAACCATAGCCTTGACTAGACGGACCTTAGTCGGCAAAGTAATGTCTCTGCTTTTGAATATACTATCTAGGTTGGTCATAACTTTTCTTCCAAGGAGTAAGCGCCTTTTAATTTCATGGCTGCAGTCACCATCTGCAGTGATTTTGGAGCCCAAAAAAACAAAGTCTGACACTGTTTCTACTGTTTCCCCATCTATTTCCCATGAAGTGATGGGGCCAGATGCCATGATCTTCGTTTTCTGAATGTTGAGCTTTAAGCCAACTTTTTCACTCTCCTCTTTCACTTTCAACAAGAGGCTTTTTAGCTCCTCCTCACTTTCTGCCATAAGGGTGGTGTCATCTGCATATCTGAGATTATTGATATTTCTCCCAGCAATCTTGATTCCAGCTTGTGTTTCTTCCAGTCCAGCATTTCTCATGATGTACTCTGCATATAAGTTAAATAAGCAGGGTGACAATATACAGCCTTGACGTACTCCTTTTCCTATTTGGAACCAGTCTGTTGTTCCATGTCCAGTTCTAACTGTTGCTTCCTGACCTGCATACAGATTTCTCAAGAGGCAGGTCAGGTGGTCTGGTATTCCCATCTCTTTCAGAATTTTCCACAGTTTACTGTGATCCACACAGTCAAAGGCTTTGGCATAGTCAATAAAGCAGAAATAGATGTTTTTCTGGAACTCTCTTGCTTTTTCCATGATCCAGCGGATGTTGGCAATTTGATCTCTGGTTCCTCTGCCTTTTCTAAAACCAGCTTGAACATCAGGGAGTTCACGGTTCACATATTGCTGAAGTCTGGCTTGGAGAATTTTGAGCATTACTTTACTAGCATGTGAGATGAGTGCAATTGTGCGGTAGTTGGAGCATTCTTTGGCATTGCCTTTCTTTGGAATTGGGATGAAAACTGACCTTTTCCAGTCCTGTGGCCACTGCTGAGTTTTCCAGATTTGCTGGCAAATTGAGTGCAGCACTTTCACAGCATCATCTTTCAGGATTTGAAACAGCTCAACGGGAATTCCATCACCTCCACTAGCTTTGTTCGTCGTGATGCTTTCTAAGGCCCACTTGACTTCACATTCCAAGATGTCTGGCTCTAGATTAGCCAACACATCATCATGATTATCTGGTTCATGAAGATCTTTTTTGTACAGTTCTTCCATGTACACAAAGAATTTTTACAGAGTTAGCATACTCACATTAACAATCAGATCAAGATATAAAACATCATCACCCCAGAAGTCTCCCATATATCCCTCCCAGTTATTACCCACCACAATTGCTCATTTGTTTTTGTTTCTATTCAATTTCAGAGATCCTTCCCCCTCCATCTTTCATAATTTAATATAACTTGTGTGTCTTCAGTTGCTCAGTCCTGTCTGACTCTTTGCAACCCCATGGACTGTAGCCCACCAGTCTCCTCTGTCCATGGGATTTCCCAGACAAGAATACTGGAGTGGGTTGTCATTTCCTCCTCCAAGGGATCGTCCCCACCCAGGGGTCTCTTGTATCTCCTGCATTGGCAGGTGGATTCTTTACCACTGTGCCACCTGGAAGCCCATATGCAAAATATTAACATGGTACAAAAGCCGAAACTGTACAATGGTTAGTAATTCCTTTTTCCTCCTTCCCTTTGTTTTCTCCAACATCTGATTTGAAGTAACATGACTGTTTATTTTTAAGTGAGAATCACATGGCATTTTTATCAGAAAATTATGTGGATAGTAATTTCCAAAATATTCTGAAGTACTTCACAGACCCTTCAATTCAGTTCAACCAATGTTAAGTGAGCACCTTCTATGGAAAACCACAGTAGTGGAAAAAGAAGTGAAGCATAGGCCCATCTTTAGATGCTCCAAACCCAGTTAGGGAAACAGACCCTCATACATAGAATTCTATTAATAGTTCAACACACACTCCAAATATACAATAGAAGTGCAAATTTCTGTCTGGAAAATTACCATTCCAGTAACAACAGCAAAAAAGGAAAACCTGTAACATCTTTTTGTTAGTAATTCACCTAATGAAAGTATATTGAACATTTTCAGATAAAATTTTTTTAAATTCCATTATTAGACATAATGATCTGAATAAATGGTGGTATATACCATATTGGCAGATGGATGACTTATCATTGTAAAGATGTCGATTTTCCCTGAACCTGTCAATTCAATGCGTATCCTGCTGGCATCAAGATACCAGCAGGATATCTTAGGGAACTTGAAAAAACTTATTCTAAAGTGTATATAGAAGAATAAATGTCTATGAACATCTAAGTCAATTCTGAAAAAGAATAGATAAGAGACTTGCCCTTCTATACTTTGAGACATGGTTCAAAAACATTATCATCATCATCATAAACTGTAGGACTGATACAGTAGAAGGCAAATAAAGCATGAGACTAGAACACAGAGCACAGAAAAAGATGATAATAAGTTCAGTGCAATTTCACGGCAAGGAAAGAATGGACTGTTTGGTATTGGAAGGAGTGGGTCACCATGTGGCAAAACTTCCCAATCAGGTGTCATTCTGAAAGCTACAAAATGGACTATAGGGGTGTAGAGCTACAGGGGCCAGAGCTCTAGTGGCCGCCACCTCTGGCTATGAGCAGCTCCATCTGTTTACCACATTATGCTGAGCGCATACTATCATAGTCTCTCTATGCCATGACATAGGAAAGATTGAGAAGCACTTTTCCATAGGGAGAAAAATCAAGTTGTATCACTACTGTATATCACTGACCATGGTAAATTCCAGGTGAATTCAAAGCCTAAATGTGAAAGGTAAAACTATAAACACAGAATTTCTTTATAGTTTGAAATGATGTAGGACTTCATAAATAAGACCACAAAGTCCAAAACATAAGGTAAAAAAGTCATGGCTTCTACTACATCAAACCCAAGACTACCAATTCCAATGAAATGATACCATAGACAGAGTCAACAGATGACAGACTTGAAGATATTTGTAATGTCTAAAACTGGCAAACATTGATATCTAGAGTATCCAGTGAACTCTCTAAGTTAACAGGAAAAAGGTGGAAAACACAATAGATAAAATGCACAAAGTATATGCACAAAATAGACAACTCACAGAAGGGAAAACTAGAGTGGCTCATAGGCATATAAAGAGATGACTGACCTTGCTAATATTCAGAGAAATTCAAATTAAAATAACAGTGGAGATCAAAATATACTCATCCAATTGACAGAAATTAAAAAGTCAGATAACACCAAGTGTTTGTGAGCATGTGGGGGAAAAGAGGAATTCCTGGGTATTGCTGGTGGGAGTGTAAACTGGAATCATTTTTTGAAAAGCAATGTGATGACGTCTTTTGATAGTAACTACATATATATTCCAACAACCCAGCAACCTCACCCCTGAATATATATCCTGGGGAACCTCTCCATAGTTCTAAAATGAAACCCTTATGAAGATATTTATCATAGAATCATTTGTTTTTCAAAAAATCAGTTGTGTAAGAGATTGGAGGCAATTTATGCTTTTGAACTGTGGTGTTGGAGAAGACTCTTGAGAGTTCCTTGGTCAGCAAGAAGATCAAACCAGTCAATCCTAAAGGAAATCAACCCTCGATATTCATTGGAAGGACTAATACTGAAGCTCCAATACTTTGGCCACCTGATGCGAAGAGCCAAGTCATTGGAAAAGACCCTGATGTTGGGAAAGATTGAGGGCAGGAGGAGAAGGGGTAACAGAGAATGAGATGGTTAGATGGCATAACCGACTCAATGGACATGAGTTTGAGCAAACTCAGAGAGACAGTGAAGGACAGGGAAGCCTGGCGTGCTGCAGTCCATGGGGTCACTAAGAGCTGGACATGACTGAGTGACTGAACAACAACAACAAGGTAGTCCATCAGTGAGGGAATATACCTATAAAGCCAGGCGAAATTAACTAGAGTCCAATATAGAACAAAAAGTTTTTAAATTTGTCTAATATAAATTTATTTATTTATTTTAATTATTTAAACATTTTATTTTTTTATTTTT